>JAVJIF010010424.1:0-152594 GCA_038442645.1 Agave tequilana | reverse complement strand
TATATATATATATATATATATATATATATATATATATATATATTTATATTTATTTATCAATAAGTGTAATATTTTAGACGTCTACCATAACTGTTGAAATGGCCCTGTCAGGAATGTGCCATTTTCCTCAGTGTAGCTCTCTCATCCCCACAACTGATCTCGCAGTCACACAAGCACCTCTCTTGTCTATGTTTGTCTTGGTTTTTTAAACTTTGGCGCTGGTTAATCCTATTATCATCACTCAGCAGTGATTCTGCCCCATGCATACCCTATCTTGGGAGGTTTAAACTTGGATGAGGATGAAGATGAGGTTTTTTTTTACCTCCCTAGTTCCTGTTTCAGACCTGACCTTCTCTTTGCTCTTGGTTGGAAACTTGTGCAGGTTCGCTTGGTTCCATACAAACCAGATTATCTGGATGAATCGGTCCTTTGGACTGAGAGCAAGGACACAGGTGAAGGCTTCCGATGCATTAGAATGGTGAACAACATACGCTTGAACTTTGATGCATTCCATGGAGATGAGGACCATGGTGGAGTGCGCGATGGAACCATCATTGTCCTCTGGGAGTGGGTCAAGGGAAAGAATCAGAGGTGGAAGATTGTTCCTTACTGTAAGTTCTTCCATATTCTTTTAATTTCTTGATACAAATCAAGTTTGTATTTCTTACGTTTTCATTTTTTTTTAAATTACTTCGACTTTTCTAAACTAATTCTTCTTTTTCAACCTCAATGCAGGATGAATGGACAAAGTTATCATTAGTAAGTACTTATCTCTAGTGAGCAAGTTATTATGAGTCTCTGAAGAATAAGTTGCGCCTCGTATGTGAGTGTATATGTTTTAATCTTTATGTGAAGGTGATTGAAAGTTTGTAGTGCACAGTAGACTTGGAGACTAGTGTTGTACCTGTATGCCTGCTATTGTAATTATGTGTTTGAACATGAACTCTGTTAAGGCATCAAGTTGTTCCTGTTATTTTCTGTCGTGTACTGTTGGAAACACTATGATGCCTTTTTTTATCTGCTGCTGTTGCTACACCTGAATCGCCAGAATATTCTTGTTGCCAGATTTCTGACTGGCAAGTACTATTAGAATGTGATCCCAAAAGATGATGATATCTGATTTAGGGTTTGATTGTGTGGAACCAATTTTATTTTCTTGTCTGTTTATTGTGCAACGATGATTGAGAAAACTTGTTTTTGCCTGGAAACTCATGACGTTAAGGATGCGATTCGTGTTTCATTTGATAACGATGAATTCAATTCATTCGGAATAGTTTGGGATTATGTTGATATATGAGAAAGATGTTCTTGTGGATGGCTTCAAATGTAGTTCTTGTTCAAGTTAAATTTGAAGTTACAGTTGCAGTCAGCTTTCTTTTTGGGAACATGTTTCTTAATGAAGGTTTTTTCTTTTTTTTTTTTTTTTTTCCCTCTTCTTTTTCCTTTTATGGTAGACTCTCTCTTAGGATTATAATCCAGCATAAATTGTGCTAGTACGGAAAGCTTCTTTTCTTTGTTAACTGTAGACCCCTTTTCTTAATGAAGCTCGTAGTCTCTCTCTTAGGATTATTACCCAGCATGATTTTTTGCGAGTCAGAGAAGCTTCTTTTCTTTGGTAATTCGAGATCCTTATCTTCCTTTATATGCTTGTGAGCCTGGCAAACTGGTCAATACGACAACATACCTCACTGAAATTGGCTAACCAAAAATTACTTACAATAAATTAAATGTTGGCCCGCTGGATGTGCCCTGAGTTTGCTCCTCAGAAGTCACCGGTTCGAATCTCTGCGGGTGGATATTTGTGATGGATATGTGTGTATGCTTGAGGGTAACTTCCAATTTGTTCTCAAAGAGAGAGCTGGAGCTTAATACAACAGAAAATGAAATTCCGAATAAAAGTTCTAGTAAAAGAGAGAGCTGGAGCTTAATACAACAGAAAATGGAATTCCGAATAAAAGTTCTAGTACTCATATATATATTTATTGTCATGGAGCTCTTTTCCTTTTTTCAGTGCCTTTAGCCCCTTCAATCTTTTATATACATGTGAGTGTATATTGTTGGGTATTCTGCTTAACAAGAATCAATCTGACAACTAATCAAGATCACTGAGATATCAACAATCTAATTGGCCAGGTCGGCAAATATCAGGTGGGAGGTTTTCCGTTCAATAGAACGTTCCTTATTTAAGAACCACCTTTCAATTTCCTTCCTTGGTTAAAGCACCAATTAGACTGAATCCAAGTCAGTCTCGATATACTATAAAGTATATCCCCTGTATAAAGGACTTAATCCACTTATACAGTATTTAGAGTGAGGTACGCTTATAGCGAATCTCCTTAAGACAATTACGTCCCCCGCACTGGTGCTAACGGGATAATGGACGCTGGTCTCCCAAGATACAACACTCTTTCACGGTATTTGGATAGCACTATCAAATCACCGTACGGTCGAACCGTAGTCAACCAGTACCTTCACAGGATCGTTGAAGCAGCGGTACAAGGACAAATTTCAAACGAATATTTGCCTTTACTCTTCTGAAGGAGCACCCACTGTTGAGGACGAAGGAAGGTTGAAGAATATCTTTCTTCAGAAGTACCAGATTCAGACAACAATTCTTATAAAAGAATATGTTGAATTTTCTGATTCCTCTTTCAGAACAATTTTTCAGAATCTCCGTTGGAAGTTGCTTCGGAAACCGAGTCACTGATTTCCCACTTCCCTTTTGAGAAGTCACTCCAGAACTCCCTTTTGGAAGTCACTTCACTTCAGAACTCTACTTTGCAATTCAGAATGCAAAACTTAATTTGCAATTCAGAATTCAGAGAGAGAAGAGAAGATTAGTGTTGTTGTTGGTGTGTTTCCAATTGAGAATCTGGAGCACTATTTATAGCGCTCTAGGAGGGGCCAACGGGTCTGAACCCAACGAAAGGTTGCAACCTTTCGACCCAACAGTCACAACTGTTGGCTGCCCAACTGACGCACCCAACAGTCACAACTGTTGGCAGTCCAACAGTCGTAACTGTTGGCATTCCAACAGTTTAGTCCCATTTAGACTTTGAATTAGGCAATCTTTAGACTTGAATATCTCATTCATTCGAAGTCGGAATTGAACATGTGAATATACCACGTTCATCCCTAATGGAAGGAGAACACACTCCAACCATCATCCAATTGATTCGATCAACGGATCTCGCCATAATTCAACTCAAAGATTCGCATTCATATTCTTCAATTCCAACAATCCCCCACAATGAATGGAGAATTCAAGGAAATGACACACAAAGAGACTGACTCTATTGAGAAAGGTACTTGAGAAAAGAAACTGCATAAGGATAGGTGAACTAGGTCTTGAACCTTCCATAGCGAAAGCTTTATCGGACTTACTGGCTAATCAGTGAACTAGGTCTTGAACTGTTAGCCGTTAGTGTAAGCTAAGTCAACAAGCTTCACACAGTAACTTTCCAAATCAACTTTGGTTCTCGGTTGTGTCCGTTTGGCCCTGGACATTCTTGGTTTCAGAAAGTATCTTTAGGGAATAACAGCCTCCATAGAAATTCCCAAAGAGCCGACCCAACTCTATACTCACATAGGTGATGGACCTATTAAGAGTAGTCTACTCTACTCCACTTGTTTAGTAACAAGATATAGACATCATTAAAAGCATTTAAGCTTATCCTTAATCCACTTGTAGAAAAGCACTTATGTGCACCTTAGGAATGGATTAGAGTCAAGCTCCCAAGTGCTTACTTGCTGAGTCAATCATAACTAGTTTTTCCTCTTGAACTTAGTCCGTGGGATCTCCAGTCGCTAAGTGAGGTTTCCATTAAGCTGACTCGGTAAGGTTAGGCTTTTAGACCCATTCCCCTCGATGCGCAGTTTATACGCTCTCCACTTAAACCTTTAGTAAGCGGATCCGCTAAATTATCCTTTGACGATACAAAGTCAATAGAGATAATTCCATTTGAGAGCAACTGCTTCACGGTATTATGTCTACGACGAATATGTCTAGACTTACCGTTATATATAACATTTTGTGCCCTAAATATAGCTGCTTGATTATCGCAGTGTATACATATAGCGGGCACTGGCTTTTGCCACAAAGGTATATCTTCTAAGAATTGTCGAAGCCATTCTGCTTCTTCACCAGCCTTATCTAAGGCTATGAATTCCGATTCCATAGTGGAACGGGCAATACATGTTTGCTTAGAAGATTTCCATGATACCGCTGCTCCTGCTAGAGTAAATACGTATCCGCTAGTTGATTTTGATTCCTCAGAATCTGCAATCCAATTAGCATCACTGTATCCTTCCAGTACAGGAGGATACTTTTCATATCTCAAGGCATATTCCTTGGTATGTGATACGTAACCCAATACTCGTAGTAGAGCGGTCCAGTGTAGATCACTAGGATTGCTAGTGTATCTACTTAACTTGCTTACAGCGTAAGCAATATCGGGTCTAGTGCAATTCATCAAATACATTAGACTTCCGATAACCTGCGAATACTCCAACTGGCGTATTCCAGTTCCTGTATTCTTATGAAGGTGGACGTGTGGGAGAAAAGGATTTGTATTCTCTTTTATCTCATGATCCTTGAATCTTTCTATCATCTTATCCACGTAGTGAGATTGAGATAGACTGATTCCATCTGGTGTTCTAGTAATTTTAATTCCTAAAATTACATCAGCAACCCCCAGATCCTTCATATCAAAACTGTTGGATAACATTCTTTTAGTGGACTTAATAATCTCAATATTAGTCCCAAGTATCAACATGTCGTCTACATAAAGACAAACAATGATACATGCATCTCCAACTGTTTTCGTGTAAACACACTTATCGCATTCATTGATAGTGAATCCATCTTTGATCATGACACTATCAAATTTCTCATGCCATTGTTTTGGAGCCTGTTTTAAACCGTATAAGGATTTTACCAATTTACACACCTTGTGTTCTTGGCCCTTGACTTTAAATCCTTCAGGTTGCTCCATATATATCTCTTCACTTAATTCACCATTTAAGAATGCAGTCTTGACATCCATTTGATGGATATCTAAGTTGTGCAATACTGCAATCGCAATCAACATCCGTATGGACGTTATTCTTGTTACTGGTGAATAAGTATCGAAGTAGTCAAGTCCTTCTTTTTGTCGATAACCCTTGGCTACTAATCTAGCCTTGTACTTATCGATAGATCCATCGGGTTTTAATTTTCGTTTGAAAATCCACTTACACCCAATTGGTTTACTTCCAGGAGGCAAGTTTACCAATTCCCAAGTATGATTACTTAGTATGGATTCTATTTCGCTATTTATAGCTTCTTTCCACATTTGTGCTTCTGGGGTTGACATAGCCTCTTTAAATGTTTGAGGCTCGCTCTCAATAGCGTATGCTATGAAATCTGGACCAAAAGATTTTGAGATTCTAGATCTCTGACTTCTTCTTGGTTCAGTTTCCGCATTAACAATTGGTTCCTCGGGGCTTTCGTCCCTGAATGCCATCTCGTGTGTTCTTTTCCCAGAAGTCTTATCTGCTTCCCGTTTGTACGGAAAGATATCTTCAAAGAACACAGCATCTCGAGATTCGATAATCATGTTTACATGAATATCAGGTATTTCTGATTTATGAACCAGAAATCTGTAGGCACTGCTATTCAAGGCATAGCCTATGAATACGCAGTCCATAGTTTTTGCTCCCAACTTAGTCTTTTTGGGTAATGGAGCTAGCACTTTTGCAAGGCACTCCCACATTTTGAGGTAATGGTAGGAAGGTGTCCTTCCATGCCATAACTCGAATGGTATAAGACCAAGTTTCTTGTGGGGTACTCTATTTAGAATATAATTTGCAGTTAATAGAGCTTCCCCCCACAAGTTCTGCGGAGCTCCAGAACTTACGAGCATGGAATTAACCATCTCCTTCAAAGTTCTGTTCTTCCGTTCAGCAATTCCATTCTGCTGAGGAGTGTATGTGCTGTAGTTTGATGTATTATACCAAAACTAGCACATAACTCACTAAAATCATTTGATTCATATTCTCCGCCTCTATCGGATTTTAGAATCTTGATTTTCTTGTTGAGTTGATTCTCAACTTCGGCTTTATATGTTATAAACATATTTATTGCCTCATCCTTACTGTTTAAAAGATACACATAACAGTATCTTGTACAGTCATCGATAAAAGTAATGAAATACTTTTTACCGCCTCTAGTTGGCATAAACTTCAAGTCACATAGATCGCTATGAATTAACCCTAAAGGTTCTGTATTTCGATCTATTGAGTGAAATGAATTTTTAGCCAACTTGGCCTCAACACAAATCTCACACTTGCGAATTTCTTCCAAGTTGAGTTTAGGAATATATCTCAGATTAGACAAGTTTTTCAAAGACTTGTAATTTACATGCCCTAATCTAGCATGCCACAAAATAGGAGACTCAAGCAAATAAACAGAAGAATTTTCTTTATTTATAAGCTTCGGGTACAAATACATAGACTTTTTATCTACCATTGCAACATTGGCTTTAAAAAGTCTATCAACAAGATAACCATTTCCCACATACATCCCTCCCTTAGTAAGTACAAATTTATCAGATTCAAAAATCATTCTAAATCCTTTCTTACTAAGTATTGATCCGGAGATCAAATTCTTGCGAATGTCTGGAACATGAAGTACATCGTTAAGAGTAAGCTCTTTCCCCGATGTCCACTTCAGGATGACCTTGCCCTTTCCTTCAACCTTTGAGACGGCTGAATTCCCCATGAATAGTTGCTCATCTTGCTCTAGTATTTGATATTCTGAGAATAACAATTTCTCAGAGCAGATGTGCCGAGTAGCCCCAGTGTCTACCCACCAATCCTTATTGTTGGTTGTCAGATTTACTTCTGACACCACAGCTGAAAGGCTTGGAGACTCATGGTCGGTCAAGTTTGCCTGTGGGTGGCTTTTCTTGTTCTTTTTGAGAAGGCTGCGACATTCATTCGCCTTATGCCCTTCTTTGTTGCAGATGTAGCAGGTTCCCTTGAAGCGCATGTTCTTGCCTTCTTGGACCTTGCCCTTGTACCCCTGGGAAGTCTTCTTCCGCTTTAAGCCTTTGGAAGTAGACGCTTTCCCCTTTGAGTCCTCGATCACATTTGCTTTTGCTTCGTAGGAGTTCTTACTGCTCCTTTTCTCGGACTTTCTATTGTCCTCCTCGATTCGAAGCCTCACAATGAGATCCTCCAACTTCAACTCCTTTCGCTTGTGCTTAAGGTAGTTCTTGAAATCTCTCCACGCAGGTGGGAGTTTCTCCACGATAGTAGCAACCTGAAAATTTTCAGGTAAGATCATACCTTCAGCTTCTATCTTGTGCAAGATAAGTTGGAACTCTTGCACCTGACTGATTACAGTCTTGCTGTCCACCATTTTGTACTCCAGAAATCGTCCAACGACGAACTTCTTGGTACCAGCATCCTCAGTCTTGTACTTCTTGTCAAGACTGACCCATAACTTCTTTGCCGTTGTTATAGGACTGTAGACGTTGTAAAGAGAGTCATCCAGTCCATTTAAAATATAATTTCGGCAAAGGAAGTCACATTGAGTCCATGCATCAGTTGCAAGCTCTGGTGGATTTTCCTCCAGGAATCTGGCCAGATGAAGAGTGGTCAAGTAGAAGAGCATCTTCTGTTGCCACCTCTTGAATTCTGTGCCATCAAATTTTCCTGGCTTCTCCGGCTTCGGGTTAGGAAGCTGAGTAGGCATCAATGCTTGTAGCATGTTTGGTGCCTTGCTTGAGCTATCTTGATTTGTCTCAGACATCTTCTGCAAGTTCAAGCAGAACAGAAGTAAGAAACGATAATTGTCTTAAGATTGTTGGGTATTCTGCTTAACAAGAATCAATCTGACAACTAATCAAGATCACTGAGATATCAACAATCTAATTGGCCAGGTCGGCAAATATCAGGTGGGAGGTTTTCCTTTCAATAGAACGTTCCTTAATTTAAGAACCACCTTTCAATTTCCTTCCTTGGTTAAAACACCAATTAGACTGAATCCAAGTCAGTCTCGATATACTATAAAGTATATCCCCTGTATAAAGGACTTAATCCACTTATACAGTATTTAGAGTGAGGTACGCTTATAGCGAATCTCCTTAAGACAATTACGTCCCCCGCACTGGTGCTAACGGGATAATGGACGCTGGTCTCCCAAGATACAACACTCTTTCACGGTATTTGGATAGCACTATCAAATCACCGTACGGTCGAACCGTAGTCAACCAGTACCTTCACAGGATCGTTGAAGCAGCGGTACAAGGACAAATTTCAAACGAATATTTGCCTTTACTCTTCTGAAGGAGCACCCACTGTTGAGGACGAAGGAAGGTTGAAGAATATCTTTCTTCAGAAGTACCAGATTCAGACAACAATTCTTATAAAAGAATATGTTGAATTTTCTGATTCCTCTTTCAGAACAATTTTTCAGAATCTCCGTTGGAAGTTGCTTCGGAAACCGAGTCACTGATTTCCCACTTCCCTTTTGAGAAGTCACTCCAGAACTCCCTTTTGGAAGTCACTTCACTTCAGAACTCTACTTTGCAATTCAGAATGCAAAACTTAATTTGCAATTCAGAATTCAGAGAGAGAAGAGAAGATTAGTGTTGTTGTTGGTGTGTTCCAATTGAGAATCTGGAGCACTATTTATAGCGCTCTAGGAGGGGCCAACGGGTCTGAACCCAACGAAAGGTTGCAACCTTTCGACCCAACAGTCACAACTGTTGGCTGCCCAACTGACGCACCCAACAGTCACAACTGTTGGCAGTCCAACAGTCGTAACTGTTGGCATTCCAACAGTTTAGTCCCATTTAGACTTTGAATTAGGCAATCTTTAGACTTGAATATCTCATTCATTCGAAGTCGGAATTGAACATGTGAATATACCACGTTCATCCCTAATGGAAGGAGAACACACTCCAACCATCATCCAATTGATTCGATCAACGGATCTCGCCATAATTCAACTCAAAGATTCGCATTCATATTCTTCAATTCCAACAATCCCCCACAATGAATGGAGAATTCAAGGAATGACACACAAAGAGACTGACTCTATTGTGAAAGGTACTTGAGAAAAGAAACTGCATAAGGATAGGTGAACTAGGTCTTGAACCTTCCATAGCGAAAGTTTTATCGGACTTACTGGCTAATCAGTGAACTAGGTCTTGAACTGTTAGCCGTTAGTGTAAGCCAAGTCAACAAGCTTCACACAGTAACTTTCCAAATCAACTTTGGTTCTCGGTTGTGTCCGTTTTGGCCCTGGACATTCTTGGTTTCAGAGAGTATCTTTAGGGAATAACAGCCTCCATAGAAATTCCCAAAGAGCCGACCCAACTCTATACTCACATAGGTGATGGACCTATTAAGAGTAGTCTACTCTACTCCACTTGTTTAGTAACAAGATATAGACATCATTAAAAGCATTTAAGCTTATCCTTAATCCACTTGTAGAAAAGCACTTATGTGCACCTTAGGAATGGATTGGAGTCAAGCTCCCAAGTGCTTACTTGCTGAGTCAATCATAACTAGTTTTTCCTCTTGAACTTAGTCCGTGGGATCTCCAGTCGCTAAGTGAGGTTTCCATTAAACTGACTCGGTAAGGTTAGGCTTTTAGACCCATTCCCCTCGATGTGCAGTTTATACGCTCTCCACTTAAACCTTTAGTAAGCGGATCCGCTAAATTATCCTTTGACGATACAAAGTCAATAGAGATAATTCCATTTGAGAGCAACTGCTTCACGGTATTATGTCTACGACGAATATGTCTAGACTTACCGTTATATATAACATTTTGTGCCTAAATATAGCTGCTTGATTATCGCAGTGTATACATATAGCGGGCACTGGCTTTTGCCACAAAGGTATATCTTCTAAGAATTGTCGAAGCCATTCTGCTTCTTCACCAGCCTTATCTAAGGCTATGAATTCCGATTCCATAGTGGAACGGGCAATACATGTTTGCTTAGAAGATTTCCATGATACCGCTGCTCCTGCTAGAGTAAATACGTATCCGCTAGTTGATTTTGATTCCTCAGAATCTGCAATCCAATTAGCATCACTGTATCCTTCCAGTACAGGAGGATACTTTCCATATCTCAAGGTATATTCCTTGGTATGTGATACGTAACCCAATACTCGTAGTAGAGCGGTCCAGTGTAGATCACTAGGATTGCTAGTGTATCTACTTAACTTGCTTACAGCGTAAGCAATATCGGGTCTAGTGCAATTCATCAAATACATTAGACTTCCGATAACCTGCGAATACTCCAACTGGCGTATTCCAGTTCCTGTATTCTTATGAAGGTGGACGTGTGGGAGAAAAGGATTTGTATTCTCTTTTATCTCATGATCCTTGAATCTTTCTATCATCTTATCCACGTAGTGAGATTGAGATAGACTGATTCCATCTGGTGTTCTAGTAATTTTAATTCCTAAAATTACATCAGCAACCCCCAGATCCTTCATATCAAAACTGTTGGATAACATTCTTTTAGTGGACTTAATAATCTCAATATTAGTCCCAAGTATCAACATGTCGTCTACATAAAGACAAACAATGATACATGCATCTCCAACTGTTTTCGTGTAAACACACTTATCGCATTCATTGATAGTGAATCCATCTTTGATCATGACACTATCAAATTTCTCATGCCATTGTTTTGGAGCCTGTTTTAAACCGTATAAGGATTTTACCAATTTACACACCTTGTGTTCTTGGCCCTTGACTTTAAATCCTTCAGGTTGCTCCATATATATCTCTTCACTTAATTCACCATTTAAGAATGCAGTCTTGACATCCATTTGATGGATATCTAAGTTGTGCAATACTGCAATCGCAATCAACATCCGTATAGACGTTATTCTTGTTACTGGTGAATAAGTATCGAAGTAGTCAAGTCCTTCTTTTTGTCGATAACCCTTGGCTACTAATCTAGCCTTGTACTTATCGATAGATCCATCGGGTTTTAATTTTCGTTTGAAAATCCACTTACACCCAATTGGTTTACTTCCAGGAGGCAAGTTTACCAATTCCCAAGTATGATTACTTAGTATGGATTCTATTTCGCTATTTATAGCTTCTTTCCACATTTGTTCTTCTGGGGTTGACATAGCCTCTTTAAATGTTTGAGGCTCGCTCTCAATAGCGTATGCTATGAAATCTGGACCAAAAGATTTTGAGATTCTAGATCTCTGACTTCTTCTTGGTTCAGTTTCCGCATTAACAATTGGTTCCTCGGGGCTTTCGTCCCTGAATGCCATCTCGTGTGTTCTTTTTCCCAGAAGTCTTATCTGCTTCCCGTTTGTACGGAAAGATATCTTCAAAGAACACAGCATCTCGAGATTCGATAATCATGTTTACTTGAATATCAGGTATTTCTGATTTATGAACCAGAAATCTGTAGGCACTGCTATTCAAGGCATAGCCTATGAATACGCAGTCCATAGTTTTTGCTCCCAACTTAGTCTTTTTGGGTAATGGAGCTAGCACTTTTGCAAGGCACCCCCACATTTTGAGGTAATGGTAGGAAGGTGTCCTTCCATGCCATAACTCGAATGGTATAAGACCAAGTTTCTTGTGGGGTACTCTATTTAGAATATAATTTGCAGTTAATAGAGCTTCCCCCCACAAGTTCTGCGGAGCTCCAGAACTTACGAGCATGGAATTAACCATCTCCTTCAAAGTTCTGTTCTTCCGTTCAGCAATTCCATTCTGCTGAGGAGTGTATGGTGCTGTAGTTTGATGTATTATACCAAAACTAGCACATAACTCACTAAAATCATTTGATTCATATTCTCCGCCTCTATCGGATTTTAGAATCTTGATTTTCTTGTTGAGTTGATTCTCAACTTCGGCTTTATATGTTATAAACATATTTATTGCCTCATCCTTACTGTTTAAAAGATACACATAACAGTATCTTGTACAGTCATCGATAAAAGTAATGAAATACTTTTTACCGCCTCTAGTTGGCATAAACTTCAAGTCACATAGATCGCTATGAATTAACCCTAAAGGTTCTGTATTTCGATCTATTGAGTGAAATGAATTTTAGCCAACTTGGCCTCAACACAAATCTCACACTTGCGAATTTCTTCCAAGTTGAGTTTAGGAATATATCCCAGATTAGACAAGTTTTTCAAAGACTTGTAATTTACATGCCCTAATCTAGCATGCCACAAAATAGGAGACTCAAGCAAATAAACAGAAGAATTTTCTTTATTTATAAGCTTCGGGTACAAATACATAGACTTTTTATCTACCATTGCAACATTGGCTTTAAAAAGTCTATCAACAAGATAACCATTTCCCACATACATCCCTCCCTTAGTAAGTACAAATTTATCAGATTCAAAAATCATTCTAAATCCTTTCTTACTAAGTATTGATCCGGAGATCAAATTCTTGCGAATGTCTGGAACATGAAGCACATCGTTAAGAGTAAGCTCTTTCCCCGATGTCCACTTCAGGATGACCTTGCCCTTTCCTTCAACCTTTGAGACGGCTGAATTCCCCATGAATAGTTGCTCATCTTGCTCTAGTATTTGATATTCTGAGAATAACAATTTCTCAGAGCAGATGTGCCGAGTAGCCCCAGTGTCTACCCACCAATCCTTATTGTTGGTTGTCAGATTTACTTCTGACACCACAGCTGAAAGGCTTGGAGACTCATGGTCGGTCAAGTTTGCCTGTGGGTGGCTTTTCTTGTTCTTTTTGAGAAGGCTGCGACATTCATTCGCCTTATGCCCTTCTTTGTTGCAGATGTAGCAGGTTCCCTTGAAGCGCATGTTCTTGCCTTCTTGGACCTTACCCTTGTACCCCTGGGAAGTCTTCTTCCGCTTTAAGCCTTTGGAAGTAGACGCTTTCCCCTTTGAGTCCTCGATCACATTTGCTTTTGCTTCGTAGGAGTTCTTACTGCTCCTTTTCTCGGACTTTCTATTGTCCTCCTCGATTCGAAGCCTCACAATGAGATCCTCCAACTTCAACTCCTTTCGCTTGTGCTTAAGGTAGTTCTTGAAATCTCTCCACGCAGGTGGGAGTTTCTCCACGATAGTAGCAACCTGAAATTTTCAGGTAGGATCATACCTTCAGCTTCTATCTTGTGCAAGATAAGTTTGAACTCTTGCACCTGACTGATTACAGTCTTACTGTCCACCATTTTGTACTCCAGAAATCGTCCAACGACGAACTTCTTGGTACCAGCATCCTCAGTCTTGTACTTCTTGTCAAGACTGACCCATAACTTCTTTGCCGTTGTTATAGGACTGTAGACGTTGTAAAGAGAGTCATCCAGTCCATTTAAAATATAATTTCGGCAAAGGAAGTCACATTGAGTCCATGCATCAGTTGCAGGCTCTGGTGGATTTTCCTCCAGGAATCTGGCCAGATGAAGAGTGGTCAAGTAGAAGAGCATCTTCTGTTGCCACCTCTTGAATTCTGTGCCATCAAATTTTCCTGGCTTCTCCGGCTTCGGGTTAGGAAGCTGAGTAGGCATCAATGCTTGTAGCATGTTTGGTGCCTTGCTTGAGCTATCTTGATTTGTCTCAGACATCTTCTGCAAGTTCAAGCAGAACAGAAGTAAGAAACGATAATTGTCTTAAGATTGTTGGGTATTCTGCTTAACAAGAATCAATCTGACAACTAATCAAGATCACTGAGATATCAACAATCTAATTGGCCAGGTCGGCAAATATCAGGTGGGAGGTTTTCCGTTCAATAGAACGTTCCTTAATTTAAGAACCACCTTTCAATTTCCTTCCTTGGTTAAAGCACCAATTAGACGGAATCAAGTCAGTCTCGATATACTATAAAGTATATCCCCTGTATAAAGGACTTAATCCACTTATACAGTATTTAGAGTGAGGTACGCTTATAGCGAATCTCCTTAAGACAATTACGTCCCCCGCACTGGTGCTAACGGGATAATGGACGCTGGTCTCCCAAGATACAACACTCTTTCACGGTATTTGGATAGCACTATCAAATCACCGTACGGTCGAACCGTAGTCAACCAGTACCTTCACAGGATCGTTGAAGCAGCGGTACAAGGACAAATTTCAAACGAATATTTGCCTTTACTCTTCTGAAGGAGCACCCACTGTTGAGGACGAAGGAAGGTTGAAGAATATCTTTCTTCAGAAGTACCAGATTCAGACAACAATTCTTATAAAAGAATATGTTGAATTTTCTGATTCCTCTTTCAGAACAATTTTTCAGAATCTCCGTTGGAAGTTGCTTCGGAAACCGAGTCACTGATTTCCCACTTCCCTTTTGAGAAGTCACTCCAGAACTCCCTTTTGGAAGTCACTTCACTTCAGAACTCTACTTTGTAATTCAGAATGCAAAACTTAATTTGCAATTCAGAATTCAGAGAGAGAAGAGAAGATTAGTGTTGTTGTTGGTGTGTTTCCAATTGAGAATCTGGAGCACTATTTATAGCGCTCTAGGAGGGGCCAACGGGTCTGAACCCAACGAAAGGTTGCAACCTTTCGACCCAACAGTCACAACTGTTGGCTGCCCAACTGACGCACCCAACAGTCACAACTGTTGGCAGTCCAACAGTCGTAACTGTTGGCATTCCAACAGTTTAGTCCCATTTAGACTTTGAATTAGGCAATCTTTAGACTTGAATATCTCATTCATTCGAAGTCGGAATTGAACATGTGAATATACCACGTTCATCCCTAATGGAAGGAGAACACACTCCAACCATCATCCAATTGATTCGATCAACGGATCTCGCCATAATTCAACTCAAAGATTCGCATTCATATTCTTCAATTCCAACATATATTATATAATGTATTTATATAAATGATGCTATTACCCTTACCTATTTTTTCTTCAGAAAGCACTTTTCTAAAAGAACCATTGATAGTTGCAGTCTGCTCTGCCAAGTTTGGTTACCATTTGTACAATCCGACTGCATTTCAGGTTAAGTACAATATTTTTCAGTTTTGATAAAAATCAGTAAACATAGCGAGAAAATTATGGGGAAAACGTGAGAAAATTGGCGAGCAATACTCTCTTTCTTTCTTTCTTTTATTTTTGAAAAAAAATATCATAGTTACATCATAGCCCAAAGTGAGAAAAAGAACCGGGCTGTAACGGAAGAAAGAAACAACCATGAAGGAGAATGAAAACGTCAAGTTTATGCCTATTAATCACAACAATAGCTTTCATAAAACTGCTAGTAGTTTTCATGCACAATTTTTATACACCATGAGTGAGCCTCCACGAGCAGCTAGTTGAGACAAGTGACCTCTATATGCCGAATATGCCGTGAAGTCAAACTGTTGTGTAATACAGTTCTTAGTGCACATTGTAAATTTAGTTAGAAAAATCCCCTCGCCTCACCCTGAATGGAGAGATTCGAACTCACAACCTCCTACAAGAGAAGAAAGTGTAATGCCCACTTGAGCAATGCTCCTTTGACTGGGAGCAATACTAATAGTTTCCTTTTTAATCTCTCAACTCATTTTTCATCTTTCCCCTCTATTTTCTTCATCCTTAACCTCTTTTAAACACAAACAAATTCAAAAAAATCTTCTTTTGCTTGAAAATTGGATGCATCTACTATGACTCAGTTGAGGGCAAGGAGGCACAGTTCTTACCAAAGTGATAAAAAAAGGGCTCAACTGAACTTATTAAAGATTTCTTCTTTTCACAAAGAAAATCTCAATTTCTCCAGTGAGCATGAATTTTGATGAATAATTGAAATTTCTCTGTGAAAAAAGTCATCTCTTTGTAAGCTCTAAATTTTTAATGATTTTCATGAAAAAAGAGAAAAAGATGAATCAGTTTCTATGTAAAGAGCCTGTTTTTTTCCTTTTCCTCTTATTTCTCACATTTTACCCTCACATCACACTCACATTTAGAGGCTCATCTCCTAATTAGAATAAAATATGATGCAGCTTACTCTCTTGATCAGTCTCTCAACGAGATCTATCTACTTAATAGAAAGACGCTTATGGTAACTGATTGAGACGAGAGTGAGAATGATCCCTTTTTTATTAAAAAAAGGCAGGGAGAATTTTAAAAAGGTAGGAAAATTTGTAAAAAAAAAATGTAGGCAAATTTAAGGAGATGCAGACAAATTTGAAGAAGTTTTAAAATGGGAAATTTAATAACAGTAGTCAAATTTAAAAAAAGATAAGTAAATTTGTAAAAAAAATGTGGAAAATTAAAAAAAGGTAAACAAATCTGAAGGAAGTTAAGAAAATTTGAAGAAAGGTAGACAATTAACAAACCTAACCAAATTCAAAGAAAGGCAAAAAAAATTACAGAAATCTTACACAAATTTAAAGAACGACAAATAAATTTGAAGAAAGGCAGGCAATTTATAGAAAATGATGCTGATGCTTTTATTACAAAGGTAATCACATTTTTATCAAGAGTGTTAATGGCTTCTAATTTTCACATTAATTAGAATTTATAACATAGAAAATATACCCTCTCAATTAGCTGAGGAGCTTTGTATCACTCTGAGTAACAATTGCTTCATCTAATCAAAGCTTCAACTTTCGTTCAAATAAAAATATCACTTTGATTAGAATCACGCTTTCGCCATTATTCTCAACCAAATACATGATGGATTCTTCAATATTTCAAGAAAGAATATTTTGCTTTTCTTTTTTAAACAAATAAAGATTGGGATTGAAGAAAATAAAGATTGAGTATGCAGAATGAGTTGATGTAGGAAGAAGAAGATGGATTTAGTGGAGAGAGGGTAATTATCAGTAGCAGTCTGTCTATTTCTTGCTACTTCTAAGAATAAAAAGATAGAGATCAATATTTATTTTGAGTGATTTTAGATGAGAGAGTATTTTTTAAGGGTTTTTTTTTTTTTTTTTGGGGATGTACCCCCTTTTAATCATTTCTATTTAGAAATACCTTTTGAATTTTATATTTAAAAATTACCTCCTTAAAAGTTTTAAGTCTTAAGTTCTTTGAAATTAGTCATCTTACCTATCATTAATGATTTGAGCTGTTAATTTTAATATAAGTTTTCTTGAATTACCTATATTATCTTTGTTTAAAGACACGTGAACTCCTAAACAAAGAACTAAGCATATCTATTCGAGTATAGAACTAAATATATTTTAAAAATTAAAGATGTTATATATTAGTACTTCTAGATGATTTCATGAAGATGTCAAATATGTTATTTGTGCCAAAACTATCTCGCGTTTTTTTCATGCTTTTAAAATTAGAGAGTTAAAAATAAAGAGAACATAAGAAAAAAAAACTAAGGGTTTGCAAGTGTATCATATATTCCTCGCAATTTCTTATTACTAACTATTTAGCATGCAACTATATGAGTACTTTTAAAGAAAAAACTTCTGAAAAATTCGGGGGTTAATAAGTCAAGACTTGGAAACTAAAGTTTAAGGGGGTAATATGCGTAGTTTTAAAAAACTCTTGTCAAACTTAATATCTCAAATCATTAGAGACAACGTATATGGTTAATTTCAAATAACTTAAAGTTTTTTAGGGGGGAATTCTAAATAGAAAGATTTGACGGCGGCTATTTCTGGACATGAATGATTTGAGGGGGCGATATCCAAAAAATCTTTTTTTTAGTTACTTAAATAGCCTTGTCTTAAAAATATATTTTTAAAGTTTTATCAGGAAAATGAAAAAATTAGGAAAAAATTAAAATTGGCAGAAGGAATTTTTTCGAATATTTCAAAACTGGTGCATTTTTTAGTAATATAGATAATTGGGGTGAAAGTGAGTAACAATAGTATTGGGAGATTTAAAAATACACTATATATTTTTAGGGCTGGGAATTTTACCTTATTACCTGGTCGACCTAGTTCCAAACCGGACCTGGACCGATTCAGAACTGATCCCAAAATTCCTGAGTAAAGCATGGACATATAAAATCTGGAACCGACATGACTCGCCGCCAACTATAAGAACAATATTAGGCAAAATTTGAAAATTTCACCCGATTACCTGATCTCGATCCGGTCCTAAACTGGATCCGAACCAATCTAGAAGAATCAGAACCGGTCCTGAATATTCATGAATAGGGTATGGATATAGAAAATTCAGAACTGACGTCACCCATTAGAAACCCATTATATGCTAGAGTCACATGCAAAGAGAGGGATGGGAGTTCCTTTGACCAAATTCAAGAGGGTTATGGCCCATTATAAAAAAAAAAAAAAAAAAAAAAAAGCAAGTAGGTTGGTATAAAAGAGAAATGCATTTTTTCTCTATTTCCTTTTCGTTTCCAAATCTGAGCAATCAGCTTTTGGTATAGGGTCTGTTTGGATTTAAGGAATTGGTGTGAAGTGAGGAAGTAGGAAGTAAGATTTATTTCCTTTAAGAAAAAGGGAAATGAGTAGTAAGTTTTCTGGTGTTTGGATGATTGTTGGGAAGTGTGATTTGGAAAATGTGTTGTTGTGTGTGGTGGATTGTAGTGAGTGGAAAAGTTGACCACAAAGTTGACCGCAAAAAATAATAAAAAAAAAAATTATTAATAAAAAATAAAAAATAAATTGTTATTAGAATGCAAGTGAGATTTACATGACCAAAAATTAACTGTTTTATGCTATAACTTATTATAAATGAGATTTACATGACCACAAATTAACTGTAGCACTCTGGAAGTGAGAAAATGGTTGTGTAAAGAGAGATGAAAAAGGGAAATGGGGTTTTCTTATTTCCTTTTCTGGTGTTTGGATAGATAGGGAAATGAGCAATTATACTTCCCCACTTCCTCACTTCACACCAATTCCTTACATCAAATGCGCATAAAAGTGGGCCTAATGATGGGCCTAATGATGGTCTTAGATACACAATTTTTTTAGGCCTAATGCTGGGCCTTTTATGCACCAATACAAATGAGTTGGCTCCATGTTTAGTTATATATAAGTTTAGGCTAATTAGTTTTTTCCCCTAATCCTTTTAATTTTGTGAAACTTGTCCTATAAATGCCAATTTTTATGAATTTACTCTGCACATGAGACATAATCAGTCACAGCCTCTGCATTGTCTACAGTCAAGTCTCATTGCATTTGTTAAGAACTTTCGTTTTTATATTATATATCAAAAAAAAAAAGGAAGAAGAAGAAGGTTGACCTAATCTTCATTTCAACAATCCATTTTCAAACATAATTAACAACTAATTCCACCACGAAGACACACTTGTGCTCTGACTTTCAATAAAAAATCATCGAGTGAGCCGTTTTTTTGGCAGGCCCAATTCAAAAGTTCGACCCAATTAAAAAAAAAAATTCAACCTTTTCTACCTTTATTTCAGCCTCCCATAGAAAAATCGCCGCAAGATGTTTTTGTCTTTTGCTTGGCCCAACTCGAAATGTTGCCGACAAAATTATTCCCTTCAACAAATTAATATTTCAAGATAAATATATAGATCATAGTGAATACTTTTCAATAAGATTGAACTAGAAAGAAGAGATTTTTGGTCGTCTCACTTTTCAGTGGATATTATATTGTTTCTATATTTATCTAATTGTTTCTAACCTTTGAAGCTGTATAAAAAAGGAGGAATTTAGCCTAAGTCCTCGTTCTTCTCCAATCTTTTATTCCTTCATTCTTATTCTCAGTCTCGTATTCCTTTTTGGGCATGCATATTGCCTCTAATCTTTACACCTGTCTTTAGAACTTTACTGTTCCAGGGGTACATCGTACTTCTATTTTTTTTTCTGAATTATTTTCATTAAAAACTTATTAATGAAACAAAAAGAACCCGTGTGCTCACCGCTTACTCTCAAGAAAAACAAAACTAGTCACATTTTTTTACCAAATTTTGTCAAGGCTTCTGATATCTAGATCTTCAAACATTTCACACGTGTGAGAGCCTAATTTGGAAGGAGCCAAAACCCATGTCCATGCATCTCAAACACTTTGGGAGATATCAAATTGATTGAATTTCATGCTTGTCACACATTATCAAAATGAGTAGGAGAGGTCAGTCTCTCTCTGTGACTTGAGAGAACAGTAGTAGTTTATCTCAACCCGGATCTCGAAATAAGAAAAGAAAAAAAAAAGGAGAAAAAGGAAAGAAAAGAAATAATTGAGCACAGTTAGAATGCTGGTCATGGTGATGGTGTGCTCAAAGGATAGCCACTCGCAATGTATCATTGTATGCTCAAAGGAAAGAAAATAAGTAATCAGGCTACAGGTTGGTGGTAGTTGAACTGCTTCAGCTCTCATGCACACTTGCATGAGCTTTGAATTGTGCATGAGTTTTGAAAGACTTGTGCATGAGTTTTGAAAGACTTGGGGCTCTCTCTCTCTCTCTCTCTCTCTCTCTCTCTCTCTAGAGTTGTGCATGAGTTTTAAAAGACCTGGGCTCTCTCTCTCTCTCTCTCTCTCTCTCTCTCTCTCTCAATTGAGGCCCAGGTGTCAAAATTTGACTGTAAGAGATTACCATTAGGGTTCACTCTTGAAGTTTGGATGTGTCACAAGTCCACTGTGATTGAGGCCATGTGTTATTAGTGAAGGGCATGGAAGCAAAGCAACAAAGTCACATGTGCTTTGATGGCCGTGCTTTAGATTGTCGGAGATCACAAGTCAAATGATAATGATGAGATGGAGTTTATATATATACAACATTACGATGATTTGGTAACTTGGTAATTCTTCAAAGTCTTTGCATTATTTTTTTAATTAGAGTAAAGAGTGAGTCTGTACGCTCTCTGCGCTTCATTAATAAGATTTTAATGAAAATATTTCTAAAAATACAAATAGACAGATAGAATTCTTCAAAGTCTTTACATTATTCCTGATGCTCTTTGTGATCTGTACTTGTATATGCACACTAGCTTACAAGCAGGGGCGGACTCATTAGTTGGCTGGGCCGGATTACAGCCCGGCCCATTTTTTCATCTATTGCCTTAAACTTTTTTTATTTTGATTCTTTTTCATATATCGTCTTAGACCTCCTTCTATTTTGATTTTTTTTAGCAAATATATTCTTGATTTCGCCTCTGATTTAGTGGAGAATATTGTTTTTTTTTTTGACAAATTCATATAATTCGTAAGCATATGTTATAAAAAATTACAGCCCACCGCAAAAAAATTTTCTGGTTCCGCCCTTGCATAAGTGTCTGAGTGATGTGCGTAATTAGTTCATAATATTACAAAACCATTAACAATTTGTGTAAGTTCATTGTGATGAGTATTTCCATGTGCAAATTAAACAAAGTGTAATGGGTTACCAGTGAGCACACTATTGTAGGCTCACAATTTGAGTCCACAAGAGGCTAAATTAAATGTAATGGGTTGCCAGTGAAATCCATAATCCGAGTCAACCACAATGTATGGAGCAGTTTGAATTCACAATGTACAAAAGCTAATACATATTTTTTAAAGACGAATTATAAAAGTTAATCGTGGTTTGTAGAGATATTGTGATCCACAGGCACAAATCATGGGAGCATGTTACAAGTTTATTACGCAATGATTAGAGCCCAATGTAAGCTTAAGGTTACTACACATTAAAAATCATGATGATCTATATATGTGCGTAGTTAGAGGAGAAATTATAGGGAGAGAGGAGATAAAAAAACTATGGTAGAGCTTTTTAAACTCATCGGAAGAAATAGTGCAGAGATCGGAAGCCAAAAGAGAGCGAGAACGCATCAAATTGTAGGCCAACAGCAGTGGCCGGCTGACCGCTCGGTCGACTGGCGTGCACAACATGTACAGGGTAACTCGGTCGACCGCCTGATCGACTGTAGAAGGAGAACGATCGACCGACTGGCATGCATGAGTCTCAGTTGGACTCGGTCGACCGACCAGTCGGCCGAGTAGATGGGTCGGCCAACCGTCCGGTCAGCTGACAGGCGTATCTGGGCGCGAATCTGCTTCTCCTTTCAGGATTCGGACTTTGTTTTTGAATTGAAGTCAAATCCAATTGGGTTTTCTAAAAACTCTGAGTCTCTCTGGCTATAAATAAAAGGGTAGAGCTATCTTGAATTATATGCAAGGTATAAGTTGTGTTGGTTGTTGAATCAATAAAATCTCTCTCCCTTGTCCCGAGAACGTAGGCAAATTGCCGAACCTCGTTAAATATTGTGTTGTCTTTCTCTCTTGTTTTTTTATTCTTATTTTATGGTTACTTCTCTGCTACATCTATCTCTATTGGTGGATTCCTCTATTGGTTTATTTAACTCCATTTATTTTTTCGCATTGTTTTGAGGAATCAATTGAGAAGATGGTTAGAGATAGTACATCTACAGCGAAATCCATGAACCTACATCCATTGAAAATTGATGTGGTGAAGTTCAACGACAAGAACAACTTCAGGATGTGGAGATGTGAGGTGATGGATGCATTGACGACATCAAATCTCGAAGACACTTTACGGTTGCTGAAAAAGCGTGATTGTACTTCTAAAAAAGATTGGGGCAAGATGAACTGAACGACGTGTAGTTTGATAAGGTCTTGTTTGACATAAGACATCAAGTATCATGTGTTATATGAAACATTTGTAAGGCAGTTGTGGGAGATCCTAGAGAAAAAATATCTGACAAAGATCATCGAGCCGCGACTGCAATTGAAAAGGAGGCTTTATTGCTTCCAAATGAAGAGAAGACTCTCCATTGATGAACACATGAACAACTACACCAAACTTCTTACAGACCTAGTTACTGTGGATGTCAAGATCGCTGAAGAGGATAAGGTAGTGATTCTTCTGAATTCTCTTCCCGACGAAGAGTATGAGACTTTACTTTTACTTTGATCAACGGTAGACAAACACTTAATTACAGTGAGGTAGCGACTGCTCTTGTAAACTATGAAATAAGGAGGTAGGATAGACTGTCTTCTAACGAGAGTACATAAGCAGAGGCGTTGGCGGCAAGAGGCAGGAGTTTCAATAGGAAGGATAAATGTGATCGCAGGAGATCGAAGTCCAAGTCAGATTTCAGAAATCTGAAGAAGAACCAGTGTGCCTTCTGCAAAGAGTTAGGGTACTGAAAAATTGATTGTCCAAAGGCCAAAGGTAAGAAGGAGTCGAAAACTGAGGCAAATCTCGCACAGGTGGTTAGTAATCACGCTAGTACTTCACAGGCGGGTGGATCAGACTCAGACTTATCGGTATTCTATTTCTCTATCACTACCCCTATCATTGGTTACTTAGAAGATTCTGAGTGGATGTTAGATACTGGAGCTACCTATCATGTATGCCCGAATAGGGATTGATTTTCTACTTTTGAGAAACTAGATGGATATTCTGTTATCATGGACGATGATCGCCTATGTAACATAGAAGGTATAGGGACAGTCCAGATCAAGATGTTCGATGAGATGGTACGAAAATTGAAGGAAGTGAGGTATGTACCTCAACTTAAGAGGAATCTTATCTCAGTTGGTGCTTTGAAAACATTGGGTCTTGATGTATCGAAGAGATGGTGTTCTCAAGATGACCAAAGGCTCGATGGTTCTGAAGGGCGTCCGTCGAAATAATCTCTACTACTTGAAGGGTAGTACAGTTACAGGACAGGTTGCGACTTCTATAGATTCAGATTATGACTCTACCAGGCTGTGGCATATGAGGCTCAGACAGACATGTGAAAAGTCTTTGCAAGCTTTTGCAAAGTAAGGTCTATTGAAATGTGCCAGAACTTGCAAATTGAATTTTTGGGAACATTGTGTCATCAGAAAGAAGACCAAGGTAAAATTCAGTACAACGACTCACTACACTGAGGGGATTCTGGATAATATTCACACCGATATTTGGGGACCTACCAAGACGACATCTATTGGAGGTAACCACTACTTTGTGACTTTTATTAATGATTATTCTAGGTGATGTTGGGTATATACCATGAAGCACAATAGAGAAGTCTTAGAATTGTTTGTGGAGTGGAAGAAGAATTTGGAGAAAAGGATGGGAAGGAATATCAAGGTCCTCCGGTCAGATAACGGAGGTGAGTATAAGTCTGATTCTTTCCTAAAGCTATGTCGTGATGAGGGTATTGACAGACACGTCACAAGGGAAACACCGCAACAAAACGGGATCGCAGAAAGGAAGAACAAGACTTTTCTAGAGAAGATTCGATGTATGTTATCCAATGTCGGATTACCAAAGAACTTTTGGGCTGAGACTTTGGCATATACTTGCTATCTCGTCAATAGGTTGCCTTCGTCTGTGATAGAAGGTAAAACTCCTCTGAAAGTTTGGTCAGGAAAAGATGCTCAGGATTATGATTCGCTAAGGGTATTTAGGTGTCCGACCTACTACCATGTTAAGGAAGACAAGTTAGACCTAAGAGCGAAGAAAGGAGTGTTTGTAGGATTCAAGAGAGAAATAAAAGGCTACATGATTTAGGATCCTAAGGACAGGAAATTTGTCCTCAACAGAGATGTCACGTTCGATGAGGCTTCACTGTTGAAGTCTACAATCTCTCAGCAGGTGGAGATTAAGAAGATCAAAAGGGTATCGCAGCAGGTGCAGAGTGATGCTACTTCATCGTCTCTAAAAAGGTCAGTATCTTTGGAGATCATACCCACGGTGACACAGGGTAGTGATCATGTAGCCGAGCAGGATGCTGATAATGATAAGGATCAAGGACAGGCTATGGGTGATGTCCATGAAGCCGTTGCAGTTGGAAGAACTAGAAGAAATTCACGTAAGCCTAGTTGGCTCACTACAGATATGATTGTGGCCTACGCTCTCCCAGTCGTTGAAAAGGTGATCCCGTCTACATATAGAGAAACTGAAATCAGTTCAGAGTCCAAGATATGGAAGGATGCCATGGAAGAAGAGATGAGTTCTTTACACAAGAACGACACCTCGGAACTGACAGAGTTGCAAAGGGAAAGAAGACAATTGGCTGTAAGTGGGTATATGCAAAAAAACAGAGATCTCTTAAGGAAGATATTATATGCTACAAAGCCAGGTTGGTAGCTAAAGGCTACGCACAGCGAGAAGGCATTGACTACAACGAGATATTCTTTCCTGTTGTAAAACACTCGTCGATTCAGATTTTGCTGGCGTTGGTAGCACAGTATGAATTAGAGCTTGACCAGCTCGATGTGAAGACCGCCTTTTTTCATGGTGATTTTGATGAGGAGATCTATATGTCTCAACCGATGGGGTTCAAAACTGTAGGAAAGGAGAATATGGTATGCAAGCTAAAGAAATTGATGTATGGATTGAAGTAATCTCCTAAGCAGTGGTACAAGCGTTTTGACAGCTTCATCAGAAGAAAAAGGTACACACGCAGCCATTATGACTCATGTGTATATTACAATAAGCTACCCAGAGGAGAGTACATCTATCTACTGTTATATGTAAATGTATGCTCATCGCTTATAAGAACAAATTCACAATTGATAAATTGATGAAAGACTTATCTTCCGAGTTCGAGATGAAGGATCTTGGTGAAGCGAAGAAGGTGCTAGGCATGGAAATTGAGCGAGACCGAAGGAGTGGCAAGGTTAGCTTAACACAGAAGGGGTATTTACAGAAGGTACTTTAGAGATTCAACATCGACAGTGATACGAAATCTGTAAGTACACTATTGGCTTCTCATTTCAATTTAAAAGCCACTATGTCTCTGACTACTATTGAAGAACGTGAGTACATGACTCGCATGCCGTATGCCAGCGTAGTTGGTAGTTTAATGTATGCAATGGTGTGTACAAGATCTGATTTGTCACAAGTTATCTCGATGATCAGCAGATACATGCATGATTCTGGTAAGGGTCGTTGGTAGGTAGTAAAGTAGGTTCTACGGTACATTAAGGGTACCATAGACGTTGGATTGGTATTCGAGAAGAATTCCACGGGTAAGAAGGAGTGTATCGGATATGTTGACTCCGACTATATAGGAGACCTCGACAAACGCCAATCTATAATGGGGTATGTGTTTACATTATCCCAAGCACCGGTGAGTGCTCTATCCTACAGTTTACCGTTACATTGTCTACTACAGAGGCCGAGTACATGGCTATGATGGGGGCTATGAAGGAGGCAATATAGCTTTAAGGGTTGCTCGATGACTTGGGATTGATCAGGATCTGTTGAAGATCAACTTGATAGCATTAGTGCTATCTATTTAGTGAAGAACCTGGTGTATCCTGTAAGGACGAAGCACATTGGCATCAGATTCCACTTTATTCGAGAGATTCTTAATGAAGGTGATATAGAGTTGCTAAACGTTCACACCAAGGAGAATCCCTCCGATATGCTTACCAAGGTGGTGTCGATAGTGAAATTTACACATTGTAAAGAGTTCCTCCATATCCTTCTAGTTGCTTGAGCTCGATGGAACTCGTTTGGATGAACTACAGATTATGGATGGCTTGATCCCTTGGAAAGGTACGTAGGCAGCCACACAGGTGCCACCACTTTTCGAATCGACAGGTACTGTGATGAGTTCGACTCAGATTTAAAAAATGTTCACCGAGGTGGAGAATTGTAGGGAGAGAGAAGATAAAAAGTTATGATAGGGTTTTTTAAACTCATTGGAAGAAATAATGCAGAGATCGGAAGTCAAAAGGGAGTGAGAATGCATCAAATTGCAGGCCAGCAGCAATGGCCGGCCGGCTCGGCCGGCATGCACAACGTGCACAGGGCAGCGCGGTCGACCACCTGGTCGACTGTAGCAGGAGAACGGTCGACCAAACGGTCAACTGACTAGTACACATAAGTCTCAGTTGGACTCAGTCGACTGATCGATTGGCCGAGTGGATGGGTCGGTCGACCATCCGGTTGGCCGATAGGCGTATCTGGGGGTGAATCTGCTTCTCCTTTCAGGATTCGAACTTCGTTTCTGAATTGGAGTCAAATTCAATTGGGTTTCCTAAAACCATGGGCCTTTCTGACTATAAATAAAGGGGCAGAGCCCTCTTGAATTGTATGCAAGGTACAAGTTGTATTAGTTGTTAAATTAATAAAATCTCTCCCCCTTGTCCCGAGGACGTAGGCAAATTGCTGAACCTCGCTAAATATTGTGCTGGCTCTCTCTTGTTTCTTTGTTCTTATTTTCTGGGTATTTTTCTGCTGCATCTATCTCTATTGGTGGATTTCTCATTGGTTGTTGTCTCGCTCACTTCAGAAATTAGGATAACGAGGGGTGAACCCACATAGACACCAGTGTGGGCGGACCCCAACACTACATTTTATAAAATATGTAGAGTAGTATATATAATTTAGGGTTAATTGCATATACACCCCCCTGTACTTTAGACATTGGAGCACTAATAACCCTTTAACTTTTTTATTAACAGACAGACCTCGTGACAAGAGATGTAAACTACAATTAAACGTTGGGATCACTAGATACATAGTCTAATATGTACGTAACAAATATGTTAAAACTCTTCATTTAAGTTAAAAATGATACTGAGGTTTATAGTTCAACACTCACATTGCAGTCTTGCACATATTATATTCATCCCATCAATTCCGCTGAAAATTACTAAAACTCTTTATTTATTTTACTAATATAATTACGTGTCTTTTTTTTTAAAAAATAAACGATGAACCAATAAGGTCCTCCACATTTAATTTATAAATTTTTAACGAAACATTCCATACATTTTTAAAATGTAAATGTCCTCTTACTGTTTGGTTGTCGTAACTGACCGTAATTCGTAAGTCGTAATTGGTAAAGTCTTTTACAGTTGTAAATGAGTTACATACATGTAAGCTTTATGACGTTTGGTTGGTAATATAAAGTTGCAAGTGAAAAAGTATATTGTGTTTTACGGTATTTGGTTGTCGTAATGTGTAAGTCGTAAGTAAAAAATTGATCACAAAATTAACTATTTAGTGATTTAAAAGGTTTAATATTGCAAATAAAAATTAAAAATGGTAATATTAAATTTTTTAATATTAACATAAAAATAATACAAATTTGCATGACCACAAAATTAACTGTAACTGGCTGTAAGTGAGCAGTAATTGGGTTGTAAGTGAGTGGTAATTGGGCTGTGTAAGTCTTTTACGAATTATGGTCCAAACAAACGCCGTAGTTATAATTGAGATGTAAGTCATTTACGAATTACGGACTTTTACACGAAACAAACGGCCCCTTAAGCTAACTAGCTCACTGCACTCGCAGCCTAACGTATGCCAAGAATATAATTACGATTCTTGAGTATTAAAGAAGGAACCTTAACTTCTTCTCAGAAAATTGCATCTCAAGTGAAAGTCACAAACTTAATCACACGTACAATTTAATATACAAATTAATTAGCTCATCTCGGATTCTCTGCTACTCATGACACCAAGTCCCCTATTGTACAGACATATATAATTAACACCATAATTAACGAGTACTCCTCTTTTGATTATTCCATTGCATAATATAATAAGCCTGTAGTTTAAATTATATGATTTCTAACAGATAAACTCCTAATGACGTTGGCTCACAAATCCACAGGCCCATGTATGTTAATTACTTCGTTTTTAAAATGCTCTAGGCCCTTGATTTTTGCCCTTCGAGTTCGTTCGAGAAATGCTCTAGTTTCTTTAACAGATGCTAACATCGAATGACACTTCTTATCGTTCCCCGTTGAAATCCTGGCTTCGACACTGCTTTTCTGAGGTTAAAATAGGAATGTGTAAGGTTAAGTTATTTTAGAAAGTAGGATGAGGTGGTGGTGTTATGTAAAAAAAAATGTAAGATTGTAAGGAAAAGTTTTTTTTATTTTTTTTTACTTTATGTATAGCCATAGTAGAGTTTAATGTGGAAAGAGGCAGGCACATCCATCCAAGTTCAATGAGTGAAGCCAAAATCATTTTTGGTAGCATGAAATTAGAAAGTCACACATTTTCCCTATGTAGAATGGGGCATGATATATTTCCATCTCTGTGACAAGAGAGGATGTGCATGTGGATCCATCCTTTTCTTTCCGCACAAGGTAGGTACCACAAAATTATTGAGCACATTTAGAATACAGCAGTGTTGGAATGGGAGATTTTTTAGAACTACAAAAAGTCAAGGATAAAAGAAAATTTCTAGAGATTTTGAAAGAAGAAGTGCTACATGTATTATTTACATTTTTTTTTTTGGCTTGATTCAAAATGAGAGAAACCACTCATATTTATAGTGCTTATAGGAAGGTTTTAGACTTACAATTAAATACACTTTACAATTATTATAGTCAATTTAACATGCAATTGAATATATATTAGAATCACCATAGTCAATTCTGCCATGAGCTCTCTAGAAAAAGTACTCTCTAAAATATAAGCTTCTCTAGAAGGTAGATCTGATTGAACCCAACTATCATTAGCCCAAAATAAACCCATTAATTGCTGGGCCAAAAATCAAGTTTATTTCAACAAGCAGTTGGTCATTGTTTGGTGTTGGGCTCTTAAACTCAAGGATAACTACTGACCATTCTTATACATTATGTGGGGTTAATTTGAGCTGCAAATCTTATCAGATTATGATGTACCAATGGATAGCTCTGATCATTTTTGTCAAGCATCATCCGAAATCCTAAACCATGCTACCTTTTGGCAAACCCTCAACCTAAGCTATGTTCCCATGGGTCTTTACATAACTAAATTTTTGAGTAGAAAATCAGGTGGTTAAGTGCATAACAGCATAATTTTTTATATCAGTTTGCACTTGAGAGAATTCTGTGTTTTGGAAAGATAGAAAATACTCTAATGTATGACATTCGGGTATATGTGACGGTATTGGATAGGCGAAACATAACAACAGAAGATAATAACAATACTCGAGCCGATGAATTGTAACTGTATTAATTCTACTTTTAGCAAAAAGAATTTACCCTACATTTTCTAGGTGTGAACAAAGAAGAATCTTGATCGTTAAAATTAGATTACTGTGGACAATTTAAGAAAAATTAAGCAAAGACCACTCAGTTACTTTGATAGTTTTAAACAAGGAGACAAGCGTGATGATGTAAGGCAAATGCTACATGATTTTTGTCGGAAGCACTGTTGAAACACATGCAAGCTGCCCTCTATGATTATCACATGCGCCATACATCAGCATGGAGTCCAGTATTTGCAAGTTGCTTCACAACCAGCAATTGGTTTAATTAGCAAAAGCTTCATGTTGCCATACATTGAAGTTGCACCGAATATGGCTCTCAAAGCATGTGAGAGCTCTCAAAGCATGAGAGAGAGAGAGAGAGAGAGAGAGAGAGAGAGAGAGAGAGAGAGAGAGAGAGAGTTTGACACACTTCAAAAATTGATTCAAACCTTGTTAAAATGGGTCATGAATCTCTCAGCATATATTGCTGCCGACCAAGTCACGCTGCATGCATTGATCAGAGATAAAAGCACGAGGTGAAAAGAAAAATCTCACACTTTTCTTTTGTTGCATATTAGATTAATTCAGGGGAAAAGCCAACTCCACAAACTCACTCACACATTCTTGGTTGAGAAATTAATCTACAGCTTTCTAAACCCTAACAAACTTGCTTGGCCTCAAACAAGAAAAATGTCGGTTTACAATTTTATTGTGTCTCTCTCCTTCATCGTTTGTTGTGGACCTTACACGTTCCCACCAAAAAATTAGCAAAAAAAGAACATCCAGAAACTTTATACATCAATTAGGTATATGCCTGCCTTTGTACTGTACAAGATTAGCTCGATGAGGACTAGTTCCAGTTCGACAATGATACTACTTTAATTGTGTAGTTTGTGACAACAAAGCCCTAGCTTCAGAGGCCAGCATTAATGAGTACAATTTTGCAGTTGTGGCAAACTACACCTCGTGAAGTCGTGTTAGAGGTTAGGGGTTTAAATCCTGTTTTCATTAGTGCTCTCATCGCACTAAAGCTCGGTTTTTAAACGTAGGGTTTCATTTGACAGACCACCACTCAAAATGCAAACACACTAGTAAGCAATTTTCAAGCCTAAGTAGACATCAGCACAAGGCTCGTCAGTCCTAAATTTGAACCCCCACTCCTTACTTACTACGCGTTTATGTACCATAAGTAGAATGAAAACATTTCAATGTTCTATTGGATTTGACATGAAATATATATGCTGCTTATATGGGAAAGATTGATGCAGGCAGGTTTGAGCTTGAGTGCTGCCTAAGCTTCTTGTCATCCCTTAAGATATGTAGGGCAATTGGCAGCCAGCCAGCTTATCTGTCACATGCATGCCAATAATTGGCAATTGAAGCAGTCTTCACCTTTAAACTTCTTGCGCACTAATGACATGGAAAGTTGCAACGCTTAGCCAATACTTTGGCTGTGTCAAAAAAAATCAACTAAATTTGTCGAATATTAATGTGCAAGATTTTCTCATATTTACCCTGCTGGAGGTCATTGTTTAATTTCTCTTGCAAAATTAAGGGTCGAGTAATTTCCCTCACACATGACTTTTTTTTTTCCTTTCTAAATTTTATATTGGAAAATTGTCTTTATGTCCTTGTGAAAAGATGACCATGTCAAAAAATCTCTAGAGTTTCAAACTTAGCCAACTAAGCTCCTTTACTGAGTTTTAATGTAAAAAAACCGTTGTCCTCACTCAAATTTTTTTTAATACTCATATTGTCCTTGATTAAATATCTTTTTTGAGTTGATTTGAGCGGATCGCGTGATGGGCATTTAATGTTCGTCACGCGCTAGTCGCGTGCGCCAGCTTGGAGGCTTTTTTTTATCTACTCTTTTCTAATTTATGTCCACCTCAAGGTGGATAAATTTTTTTGCATTGATAATTTCTATATTTTTGTCCATCCTTCTCTAATATTTAAAAAATAGACAAATATTTTGAGAAAATAGGCAGAAGTTTGGAAAACGTACACAAAATATTAGAGGTATACAGAATTTATAAGTTAAAAATAAATAAATAAATAAATAAATATATGTTATGAATAATTTTCTAATTATGAATAAATTGCTAATGGCAAATCTCGAGGGGGGATTAAATGCGCATTTAGCATCCAATAAGGTGAACAGAAATATAGCATCCATGTAAAAAAACATTATCTCTGAAAAAATTATCAATGCAAAAAAAAAATTATTCACCTTGAGGTGGACAGAAATTAGAAAAGAGTGAATAAAAAGAAAGCCTTCAAACTGGTGCACGCGACTAGCGCGTGCCGAGTATTAAATACCCATGACGCGGGCCACTCAATCAGTTCAGAAAAGACATCTAATCAAAGACAATATGGGTATATATAATGGACTTTTGGGTGGGATAAGAGCTTTTTCACTTAACTTGATCAAAGAGCTTAGTTTGCTAAGTTTGAAACTACAGAAATTTTTTCACATGGGCATCTTTACACAGGGACTCAAAGACATTTTTCCCTTTTATATTTACAAGGATATTTCCATGGGAGAAGACTTAAGTCAGGTGCCAGCTCATAGTTTGTTTATCAACGAAGTCATTAGGCCTTATTTGTATATAAACCCTAATGAGACTTATTTGACACTCGTTTGCTGGCACTCCCGCATGTTCTGGGTTCCCATGTGTCATTCGCAAACCCTTGCTCAAAGATTACCTAAAGATTTCAAGATTCCATACAGATAAATCTAGACACATATTATACTATAAAATACATTATATACATATATATACTCAGAGTATTTTTTATATATCCAATCAAGCTCACAACAGATACTATCTAATAATAATCAGAGTCATCATCACACCAAGCTCCCCAGTTGTATAAAAATTTTCAATGCAGGAAACTAGAAGGATTGTTTATGGTACCACCTCCCCTCTACTTCTTGTTAGCTTAACATAAAATAACCAAATTATTTTAAAAGACATGGATTCCTTATTACAAACAAAACCCTAATGATGATGATATAATTGCCTCACAGATCCCCAAGGGAATTTATTCATTCGTAAGATAAATACGACTGCTTTTAATTAATATTTATTGCTATACAAAAAGAATGGGAATCGAAGTGAACTTCTACAGTATGTCAGATGTCACTTGGCTCTAAAAACAGAAAAATATAGAACTCATATACAAACTTGTGCAGTATGTCAGAGGTTTCCCAAATGTTTTAACTCTCTGAGTTTCTTAGGACTTAAATTTAGGTGTTGTTGATCCATTAGAAGTTTGGCAAGTCCTTGAAAAAAAAAGGATTCCTTAAAAATTATTGTGACAATAACAAATAAATATATCATTCGATTAATTTCTCCCAGTCTTGCTCGTAAATAACTTCTGAAATCATCTAACACAGTGCATATCATGCAAAAAATACCCACATTATTCACTAGAGTGCTTTCAGATCTCCCAGCTCTTTCTCAAAGCACAACAAATTGCTGAAGAGCTTAAAGAAGAGCAACTTCGAGCTGCAAAACAAAAGTACAGGAGGTAGAGCTCGAAGTTGCTCTTCTTGAAACTCTTCTGCAATTAAGTAGAAACTTGTTAATAATAAAGAGACTCTGAACTCATTCTTTTACATAGTTAGTTGTTAATTAGTTGGTTATAAAATATATTTTAGATGGGAAAGAGGTCTTTAAAAGTGGTTATTGACCCTTAATCTCAAGAATCATATATACCTGCTCACTGAAAATAATGTAGGGGGCCAAAAAAAAAAAGTATGGGTCCCATGCTGCGGTGTGGTCACCGCCAGCGGCCCCGCAAAACAGAAAGAATAGGAGAGGCGAGAAGAACAATGGCGGCGTGCTGGGTACCACGAAACAGGCTCACCGCCGCAACCGCGTTGCTCCACATGCTCTCTCTGATGACGTCACTTCCGACCGCTGCTCTACTGATCCTCACTCTTGTATTCTATTGTATTGTACGCTTCACGAATGTCCGCGTACCAAACCAAGCCCAGCCTTGAAAGCTAAACGGTTGCATTCGCAGGCGTGTTTGGTTTGGAACGGCGGTAGGAAAAAGACAAAGTGGAAAAATGTATTTCTCACTTCTGGTATTTGCTTAGAATCGAAAAAAAGAAATGAGAAAATCTTTTTTTTTTCTTTTATCTTTTAAACTTCTCTTTTACACTATTATTTTCTCACTTGCAGGGTGATATAACAAGAATATGATACAACAAGAATATAATTTATATGGTAACAAAATTAACTGTTTTGAGTTACCACTTACTACAAATAGAATTTATATGACCACATAATTAACTGTAGCACCTTGAAAGTGAAAAAAATGACTGTGTAAAAAGAAATGTAAAAGAGAAAAGAGAAAAGAAAAGATATTTTCCATTTCTCATTTTCATTTTCAAATAAATGTCAGAAGTCGGAAATGAGTTTTCTCACTTTCTCACTTCTCCACTTCCGCCTCAAAACAAATAGCCTCAAAGGGACTGTTTAGTTAGGGGTGACAGTGAGGAAGTAATAATAGTTCCCTTTAGAACTTGAGAATTGGTTAGTAAGTTTTTCGATGTTTGGATGTTGTTAAGAATTGTGATTTGAAAATGTCTTTTCCGGTGTTTGGATGGTAATGTGTAAGTGAAACTGAAAAAATTGAGCGCAAAATAATATTAAAATAAAATTTAATTATGACAAAAATTATACTGTCATTAGAATGCAAGTGAGAGTTATATGACCACAAAATTAACTGTTTTGAACTACAACATTTTACAAATGAGATTTACATGACCATAAAATTAACATTAACGTCTCGAAATTAGAGAAATGATTGTGTAAAAGAGAGATATAAAAGAAAAAGAAAAAATGAAAAGTGTTTTCTCATTTTTCTTTTGCAGTGTTTGGATCGACAAAGTAAGTGGAAAATGAGACATCCCACTTCCTCACTTCCTCACTTTTTTATGCATCCAAACAACCAAAAAAAAAAAAAACTTGAAATAGTGGATAAAAACATTACTTTGATTTTAGTATACCGACCGATCGAGGGACCGGCATTCTGGAAAGTGGAAACCCCGGCCCGAATCCATGGCCCAACTTGCACCGTCGGTTGCATCTAGCCGTTAAGGTTGAACGGGTCCCACCTTCTTGACGTCACCCGCGTCACTACAAATTGCATTCTCTTCTCCAATCCCAGGAGTCGGTTGCCAAAAGCCTTTAAAAAAAGTAATAATTAAAAAAATACATAAAAAGAAATTACATTTAAAAAAGAGCAAAAGACACAAAAAAAAAAAGTCAGCAGTGAGGGAGGGAGTTAGTTAGGCCACTTCCCTTCCCCACCTCGCCCCGCCATCTGTGGGACCCACGCGGCGTTTTCTGGCTTAGCCTCTAATTAATCAATTAACCCGGGTCTTAATGATCTCAAGCAATACACTAATACTTGATTAGGGAGAAAAAAATTAACGAGAGCGAGATGGCAGCCCAATCGCGGCCACACGCAGCGGGTCCTCGGCCGCGCCTCTACCGCGTCTCCGGCGGGTTGTCTTCGATTGACACGTAGAAGATGCTCCCTCCGGTGGGGCCCACCGTCCAAGGGGACAACTGCCGGTTTTGGACGGGCTTGATCGGACAGGTGCCTTTCTAGCTTTGGGAGTCTGAATTCTCTCAGCTTGCCAACTTCATTGGCCAGCTTGCAAATTTTGTTCTACTTAATTTATTGATAATTAAGAGAGATAAATGAGCTTGTTATATACACAAAAAAAAAAAAAAAAAAATATTGGTTAGAGTTATTGGTGTAGAGAGAATGGGCAAAAACAAAAGAGAAATGAGTTTTTTAATTCTATGCTAGAGGTTCGGTCGAACGTGCGATCGACCGACATGCACAGAAATTGAAATCAGTCAATCGAATCTGACATAAGGTTAAAAAACTCTATTTTTTTTTTTTTGAGAAAAACGGTGAAGCATATGATCCCCGCATTTCATTAACAAGCTTTTAACGAAACATTCTAAGAAAAAAAAAATCAAAAGTCCTCGACTGCTAGCCTAGCTAAAAGCACACGCAGGTACGGAGGAGAGATGCAAAAATACAAAAAATCAAGAGAAAGTCCGTCGCCACCATCCTGAGACAAAAGTCAGATATAACTTGCAACCAAGACAAATTGAACACCTGAGAAGATTAAAAGGATGCCGAGCTACCAACGATCACATGCAATCCATGTCGCTGTCCTGTCAGCTCTATCCTTATACATATGAATAGAAAGGATCCTTATACGATTGACTGAGTATAGCAATTGGTGGTAAAAGAAGTTGAATGGGTCCTTATACGTATGAATAGAATAGACCAAGGTGGAGTAAGGACTGTTCATTCAACATTAGAGACCAAGTAACTTTGTCAAGAGCAATACAATGATTTATTAACTTGGCAATCAAGCAAAAGGATTTTGGAATGTTGGTAGAGCGCTTGCTTCTATTTATCAAAAGCGCGTTTTTAAGAATGTTTGATGATCGGCGTTAGAAGAAGGTCTTCTTGGCAAACATCTAGATTTATAATAATTAGAGGACAGATGAGTAAAAATTTTAAAAAAAAGGGGAAAAAAAACACACTCTGGTAACTCATTCACTCACTTGTTTTCCCCTCTAGAAATGAATTCAATTGTGGTAAAAGTTGATTTCATTGAACTTTTGAAATTTATAAGTCTAATTCTAAATACCTAAGCTTTTACTATATAAATTATATTCAAACTCTTAAATCATCAAAATTGAAAAGAAATTCATTTGATTAAACCAATTCATTTTGTCAAGATCACAAGCCAAGCCAAGCCAAGCCTAGTCACAAGACTAAGAGCTTGGCCAAGGTTAGACCAAGTTGTTTTCACATATCCTTCCTGATAGCTCTTTCAGCCACGTGTCCAAAAAAGGGGAGTCATAATGTGGAGGAACCCCACACATTGAACAAGGACTTGTGACTAATTATTATTATTATTATTATTATTATTATTATTAAGCTTAGTCCCAAATAATAAAAGAAAATGTTTAGGTTCAGCCTAATGCATGACCCCATCAATCTCTCTAACTATTTCTAATTAATTACCATTAAACACAATACTTAATGCCTTCCCATAGCAAGCAGAGCAACCCCAGCCACAAACATGGGTCTCAAAACTGCATCCAAAGAACCTTTCCACAACAAAATTAAAAGGAAAAAAAAATGCAAAAAAAAAAAACTGCGGCTTCTTTTCTCAATTAATTAGCAGGAGTAGATTCCTAGAAACTACACCATGAAACAAATCCAATCAAAATATGGAGCAAAAAAAGGGAGATGGTGAGACCAAGACAAAATGGAACTTGCCACTTTTTATTCCTATTAAAAAAAAATATCAATTTGATAACATTAAACCAATAATTGTAACAAATAAAGAAAGACTCTCTCTCTCTCTCTCTCTCTCTCTCTCTCTCTCTCTCTCTAACAAAAAGAAAAAGAAAAGAGGGGAAAAAAGGCTTCCCCAAGAAGTGCCTTGATGAGCACGTATCTTGGGCTCCATTGAGGAATCTCTCTACTTAAGTGTGCCCTTCCTCTCTCTTCTTTTCTTTCTTAAATCCACATCTAAACCTCTCTCTTTCAGTTTCTTTTTCTATTTCTATTGCTTCTCTCTTATTCCTCCCTTGTTTCTCTCTCTTGGGTCTCTCCCACTATTCATATCTTTCCCCCAATTTGTACTCTTCTTGGAATTGCTAATTTCCTTATTATTGTGCCCCCCTTGTAATCATTCCTCTCTCTCTAGTTAATTAAGCTAAGGTTTAGTCTTTTGCCTTTGAGGTGCAATATTCACAATTGGAGAGAGGTAGCCATGGATGAGTGCATGGACTTGCCTCCTGGCTTCAAATTCCACCCCACAGATGAAGAGATCATCACCCACTACCTCCACCCAAAGGTCATCAACCCCAGCTTCACCGCGAGAGCCATAGGCGAGGCCGATCTGAACAAGTGTGAACCATGGGATCTTCCAAGTAATTAGGCCCCCGTTGCATCTTCTCTTTGTTTCACCTGGTTTGAAATGATGTATAATAAAATATATATGTGATTTTTTGCAGGTAAGGCGAAGATGGGCGAGAAGGAGTGGTACTTCTTCTGCCAGAGGGACAGGAAGTACCCAACGGGGATGAGGACGAACAGGGCGACTGAGTCCGGATACTGGAAGGCCACGGGGAAAGATAGAGAGATTTTTCGTGGGAGAGGGATCCTTGTTGGGATGAAGAAGACGCTTGTGTTCTACACAGGGAGAGCACCCAAAGGGGAGAAGAGCAACTGGGTCATGCATGAGTACAGGTTGGAAGGCAAATCCCCTCTCAACAATCTCAACCTCCCCAAGCCTGCAAAGGTACCTAACTTTCTCCCTCTCTCTTTTAAGTTTGCAACTTTGGAACCAAATTGTTCCTCTCTCTTTTTTTGCATAAAGTTTGGAAATTTTTACAAGGAGTGCAATTTTCCAATTTGGGATATTCCCCCTTTATCATCATCATCACATCATCAGCTCAGCAATCTCTCTTTTTCAAAGGGGGAAAAAAAAAATCTCTTGTTTGTTTTGTGGCTTTCTTTCTCTATCATCATCTCTATCACCATGTGTGTTTGTATGCGCGTGTACATCTCGCCTTGGTTGCTTCTAACGATGCTTTTCATCTGTTAATCTGAGCTCTGTGATTGATTGGTGGTTGCAGGATGAATGGGCAGTGTGTCGGGTGTTCCACAAGAGCAGTGGAGCCAAGAAGAGCCCAATGCCCATACAAAGAATCAACTCTTTTGGAGATTTGTTAGACTCTCCCAGTTTGCCACCGCTCATGGACTCAGCTCCTTTCTTCAACCCCAAGCCCGGAAGCTCAAGCTACCTCAACAACGGCGAGAATGACGACAGCTTCGACTTCAAAGGGCTTCTCACTGGCACTGCACCGATGGGCTCTTCCTACTTCTCGGCGAGCTTAGATGATTTCTCTGCAAGTTTCTCCAATATGAATCAGATTCCAGGTTCTAATTGTCTCTATAACTACAACCAAATGGGGCAGATCCCGACGCCGAACTCTCACTTCATGCAGTCGGGCTCCATCGACATGGGCTACTCGCATCCGGATCAAGGAGCAGCTCAGAGACGGTGCAAGATGGAGCAATTTCCCAACCATTCCATGGTCAGCGACGACACCGGGCTGAGCACGGACCGGAACACGGAGATCTCTTCGGTCGTCTCTTCCTACGACGGCCTCGACGTCCCTGCCACAGGAGCGGCGCTTTATTTGGACAACATGTGGAAGTGCTGATTGATTGGTTGATTGGTTGATTGCTGAATACAGTTTGCATCAGTTTGATTGGTAGCATGCAACATAGTTCTTTTTCTGTTTTCCCTGTTTATTCTTCAAAATTTCTAGGTGATATATACTCTTTGCTGTACATAGAGTGAAGATTTGTCTTTCAGTTTATATACAGATTTTTACACCCTTTTTTTCATAGAGGAGACTCATGAAAGAAAAGAAAAAAAGTGTGTGAAGCTAGAAATATATGTTACTGATGTTTATTTATTCTTTTGTTGAATGTTATTAGCTTTAACTTGGTGTTTCCTCTTCTTGTAGAATTTACATATATCTCTTTGTTGCAACACATATATTTAGAACATGCGCAGTTTGTTACTTGTGTTTCTTTTCAGACATTGCGAAAATTTAGCAAAGATGGGTCATTTCAAAAATGCTTGATTCATGGATCTCATGAGGAATTGTCACCCTCGAATCTAAATTTGTTGATGGTGCCCATTGCGCAACAAGACGAGCTTGAGGGTGAAGCCCACATGGGCTAATCTCAATCCCATCAACTATTCTCTCTCTTTCTGGAGATTTTAACGGTTATTTCTTGTTAAGGAAAGTTCAAATGGGTGGGTTTGTTAGAAAGAGAGCAAAGAGGTGGGCAGTTGAAGGGTTTCTCTAATGTCTCTCTCTCTGTCCATGTGATGTGTATTTTTATTATTTTTTTTAAAAGAGAAAATATTTTGAAGGGGAAGATGATGATGATGATGATGAGGGATTGCTTTCTATTGAGAGCAAAGCGTTTCCGTTGGGTTTAGTTCAGACTTTAGCCTTGCTTTCAGCTACTGCCCAGCTTTCATGCATCAAAATCAGGGACAGAGCGAGAAGAAGAGGGGGGAATATTCGCTCGCGCACACAAGGGAACAAGCCAGCTCACCCCGCAGGTCACGTGATCACGGGCGGATAGTTGGCGGACGGCGCACGTGACAGTTGTGCCGTCGGCTGAGATGAGCCGTATCCGCTTTTTTCTTTTTTTCTTTTTTTTTAAAATTTTGAAGAAGAAGAATCTCTCTGTTTTAATATTTTTAATCTTTTACACAATGGAAAACTAGTGAAATGTATATGCTTTATCCATTTTTTTTTTACATAAGTATTTCATTAACGCCTTTATGTACATTGTTTGTGACTTATAATAGTGGCAGAACACATAAAAAAAATACCGGTATGTTGTAGAGAGAGAGAGAGAGAGGATAAAAACAAGAGATAGAATTTTTTAACTCTATGACAGGACACAAGACTTGGATTAGTCGACCGCTCGATCGACCGAAGTTGATAGAGAGGAGAGAACCCAGCAGGCCGGTCGACCGACAAATCCAATAAGTCCTGCAAGATTACAGGACTTTGTGCGGTCGGCCGCACACTTAGGTGACAGCCAGGTCACAGGTGATTCTGGATCTGAACTGTTGTGGATTTTGGGGATTTCTTCTCCTCCCTATAAATTGAAGATGTGAACCAATTTTAGGGTTGGTTGATTTCTCGTGAGAGTTTTGAGAGAACCAATTGTAATCCTCTTGTATCTAGTATAAATCATCAAATAGATCTCTCTCTTCTGCCCCGGGAACGTATGCATCTTTCTGAAGCTCGTAAATCTTGTTTCCTCTCTCTTTCTGTGTGTGCATTTAGGGTTTGTGTTCTTGGCATGCTCCAGCCCTAACAAGTGGTATCAGAGCTCTAGGCAACGCTTGGGCTATATTTGGTGGATCGAATCATTGATTGGAAGCTTGGATTTTCTAGATCTGAAGCTTTTGTTAGATAAAAATCAGATTTTTATCGGATTAGATCTTGTCTACAATAGTTTGGTGGAGTGGATCTTTGATTTGAAGATTGGATCTTGGAAATTGGAAGCTTCGATTGGATAAAAATTAGATTTTTATCGTATTGGATCTCGTCTTCAATCTTGATGGAGAGATCAATTGGAAACTCATCTTTAAATTTCAATTGGAGGTAAAATCTGAGCTTTATCATTTGTAGTTCCATTTCATAATTGTTCTGTTTGTTTGGTTATGGGATTTGGAGAAATGGTCAGAGAAACATCTAGTAGGAGTGACTCTTTTGTACTATAGAACATTCAGAATATTCATCACATGAAGATAGATATAGTGAAGTTTGATGGCACAAACAATTTTGGATTGTGAAAATGCGAGGTAATGGATGCGCTGAATGCACAGAATTTGAAGGATACTTTTGAGCTTCAAGAGAGACCTGTGGAAGTAGATGAGAAAGTTTGGAAGAAGATGAATCGGACGGCGTGTGGCGTCATTAGGTCTTATTTAACACAAGATCTAAAATATGACGTGATGAATGAGACTTCGGCGAAGTCGATTTGGGAGATTCTAGCGAGCAAGTACTTGACGAAAAGCGTCGAGAACCGCTTGCATTTGAAAAGGAGACTTTACCATTTTCAATTGAAGAGTAGAATCTCCATTAGTGATCACATCAATAACTACACGAAGCTTCTCGCGGATTTGAAAATTTTGGATGTGGTGATCGATGATGAAAACAAAGTGTTGATATTGTTGAGTTCTCTCCCTGATGAGAAATATGAGACTTTGTGCTTACTTTGATCAATGGGAGGACATCTCTTAGCTACAGTGAAGTGACCATTACTCTTGTAAACTTTTAATTGAGGAGGAAGGACAATGAGTATTTTACCAATGACACATCGGCAGAGGTATTAACCGCGAGTGAAAGTAGCCCAAACCGAAGAAGAGCAAATCAGCAGGAATCCAATTCGAAAGTCCATGGGTGGAAGTCTCCAAGTTCAGAAAAATCAGTGTTTCAATTGTAACCGGATTGGACACTGGAAGATCGACTGTCCAGAGCTCAAGAATAGGCAGAAGGGAAAGTCAATGGATCCATCGCAGGTGAATGTCGCCAAGTCGGATGGAGAGGATTCTGATTCTTCTGCATTTCACTCTCTATTACACTATTAGATTGTCATTCAGATATGTCTGAGTGGGTATTGGATACGAGTGCCGCCTATCACATCTGTCCCAGACGGGAGATGTTTACTAGCTTTGGAAAACTAGATGTAGGTGTAATGTCGTTTGGTGATCAGCACACATGCCGTGTTGAGGGGGTAGGGGCAGTTTGTATCAGGTTGTATGATGAGACAATGAGAGAGTTGAATGTTGTGAGATATGTTCCTTTGATGTCGAAGAACTTGATCTCGGTTGGAGCTTTGGAAGTGGAAGCCCTCAAACGGACTTTGGAAAAGGCGTTTTCAAGTTGTCTAGTGACTCGTTGGCGGTTCTGAAGGGGATTTGATGCAACAATCTTTACTACTTGAAGGGTAGTGAGGTGATTGGGAATTCAGTGGCTTCAGAACAGATGATTGCCGATTCTACCAGGTCATGGTAGAAGATCGGACAAATAGGTGTTGGAACTTGCAAGAGGAACTCCTGTGAGCACAGTGTTCTGGATCAGAAGGCTGAGGTGAAATTTGGCATCGCAGTTCACCGGTCAACGAGTCTTCTTCATGTTGTTCATATGGATGTTTGGGGACCGACCAAGCGTGCATCACTTGGTGGTCATCGTTTCTTTGTGTTATTTGTCATTTGTTGATGAGTATTCTAGGTGGAATTGGGTGTACACCCTCCAACACAAAGGAGAAGTCCTATAATTGTTTGTGAAGTGGATGAAGAAGATGGAGAAGCAGACTGATAGGAAGATTAAGGTACATTCTTTTCACTATCGTTGTATTTTAGAGTCAAGTTTTAATTTTAGTAGCATGTTTTCTGTAAAATAGAAGAAATAAAAAGTTTCCTAGATCGATAAAAGAGAGTACGCACAGAGAATGCTAAATTAATTATCTTAGAACAAGTATAAATATCTTAATTAAACCCAGTAACAATATGGTTCTTCATAGTCTGTAATGCTAATTTTCACAAGCGATTGAGTATTTCCTTCTAAATAAATCACAATGCTTCAATAAAGAAGTGGACTCCCCATTGCTTTGTTTGCCAAAAAGATAATTAGTTTTCATTTAAACTTGAGTTTCCTAAATGGCAAACTCAGAATTACATTAGCACACACTACATAATATTACTTCAATAGAATTAGGTAAATATAACAGTTTGTATAAAGTTGATAAAACATAAAAATTTAAAACATAAATCTCCATGATTTCATAGCTTGCCTACTTCTAAAGGACTTTTAGGAGGTTTTGGACCACCTAATTCCCATTGTCGATTAATTTGGAAACAATTTCTAAATTTGTACTCCAACTTAAGTTTCATAGCCATTTCTACATCTGTAAATCTATCCTAAACAACAAAGTTTATCTTCGGCTCCATTTCCTTGGCACTTCATCCGACTATGGAAAATTTCAGTTCTAGGATGAAACAAAAACAAAGACACATCATCACATTATCACGAAGATAAGAAGATGAGAGCTCACTAAAAATGAAACAGGAGGAAGTGTGTAGATTGAAGAAACAAAGAGGGAGAATCTCAGAAATGGAAAAATCACAAGGAGTTAACTGATCACACATAATGATAATTAAGAAGAATAATTTTCATTAATGAGGCAACATCTGAGCACACGGCTTTGTTTTATAGGAGTAAATGGCTATTTGTGACATGGTAAATTTCCTGAGGTCTGTTAAGAGTAGTATTAGGATTTGGATTATATAATAGTAATTGTATAGTCCTAATACAATTACCATTGTATAATCCTAATCCTAATACAAATTTTACATGCAACTACTGCTTATTTTGGTGACGTATTGGGGTGGAAGGGCTGTCAAATTGTTAGTGAAATTAATCTTACTGCTGAGGTAAGTTGTGAGGGCAAGACCTTTGTTTTTTATAGGATTACAGGGATAAAAACCATTGCAGTGTGACATATGGTAAATTCTATCAGGTCAAATACAAATTTTACATGCAACTACAACTGCAAAAAGTCTCATCTGCCAGGTTAATTAATTTGTCATGTTGTTATTATTTTAGCTATAGAGCTTGGTAAGTTCTCAACCTGCTTGAAACTTCTAGCACACCAACTGTGGACCATAAATGATGGGGACACTAATAATACCTGTAATGTCATTAAACTGTAATTTTTTTTGGTAATAATTTACGAGTTTTTAAAAATTTTGTAGCATTAGAGTTTTAAGATTTTTTTTCTGGAAATTTTCTAAAGGATCAATGTTTTTCAGAGATATCCTAACAAATTCTTAGGAGTTTCTGATTTTTAAAGAGTCCTTTCATTAATTTCAGAATTTTTAAGAGTTCTTTCATTAATTTAAGAGTTCTTTATTAATTCCGGACTACTAAAATCAATGGAGGGGTTGTCAGAAAGACTAGTGGATATTTATAAATGCTTCTCCGAGGAGAAAATCAAGGCAGCAGTACGGGGACTTGGGCTTGATAGAGCTTCTAGCCCTGACGGTTTCCCTATTTTCTTTTATCATCCTTTTGGGACATTGTCAAGACGAAAGTCATCAGATCAATGAAATGCCTTCACAGAGGGACTCTCCAACTAGATAGATTAAACTATGCTCATCCCAAAAAAAAAGAGTTACAAAAGAAGTGGGGGGATTCAGGCCTATTAGTGTACTGAATGCTTCAGTGAAGATTATTTCAAAAGTTTTGGACAACAGGCTTAAAGAGATTCTAAGAGAGATTATTGAGGACCACTAGACAGGGTTCTTGAACGGTAGAAACATTCTTGACTCCATTACAGCTCATGAGGTTTTAAATTTCACCAAGCGGAGCAAAACCACATTCTCTCTCTCTCTCTCTCTCTCTCTCTCTCTCTCTCTCTCTCGTGAGGTTGAAGAGGGCGAAGCTTTGTGAAGGATTCTCCCCCTCACTCTCTAACTACCTTTCCCACCCCCTAAAACTCCCCGACCTCTCTCTCTCTCTCTCTCTCTCTCTCTCTCTCTCTCTCTCTCTCTCTCTCTCTCGCGCGCGCGTGGGTGTAATTCCCATTGTCTCTCTAATTAATTTTTTTTCTTTTGAAACAAAGATTGTAACCTGATCTTGAACCTGGAACCTCCCATTCCCCGACCTACCTTTTACCATTGAGCTAGATCTCAGTGGCTTTCTAATTCTAATTTGGTTTCTCACTTTATAACTCTCTCTAATATTCTCTTAGTAATAATCTAATTTCTCACTCTTACTCTCTAAACCTAATAATGAACTTCCTAGAAGTCTTTCCCAAACCCTTCATCTATGTTTCATACCCCCCCTCATTTACTAACTACTGCAGTTTTGACTACTGTAAGAATTTTTTTGTTCTTGCAGCAATGTCTATAGGCATTCAATTCTCATCTTTGGGCCTGTTTGTTTCGCCGCAAAACGTTGCAAGTCGTAAGTCGTAAAATGAGAATGGAAAAAGTGAACTGTAACAGAGAAAATATATTGTGTTTTACAGTGTTTGGTTGGTAAAGTGAAAATGTAAATGGAAAAGTATATTGTGTTTTACGGTGTTTGGTTGGTAAAGTGAAAGTGTGAATGAGAAAGTATATTGTGTTTTACGGTGTTTGGTTGGTAACTTAAAAGTGTAAGTAGAAAAATTGGTCACAAAATTAACTGTAGCAGTGATTTAAATATTATAAATACTATTAAATTAAATATACTACTGAAAATTAAATTGTATTAATAAATTTGAGATAAAATATTAATAATTTTAGTTATAACAATAATATTAATAAAATATTAGTAAAATTAGTAAAATATTACTAAAATATTAACTAAATAAATAATTATAAAATTTTAAGAAAATCTAAAGAACATTAATAAAATTTTAAGGATACTAATAAAACATAAATATTAAAAAAATCTTAAGAAAAATAATAAAATATAGTTATAATATTATAATATTATAAAATACTTAAGATTATTATAATATTAAATTTTATTATAATAATATTGTAATATTATAAAAATATAAAATTAACAAAGTAAAATGGTATCAAAGTTCATGGTAAAGATTTTTGGGCTACAGTACAAATCTGGAGTGAGCATTATAGTACGAGTGGATGCGGCTTATATATTACAGTGGGTCCTTGTTATAATTTTAAGTTGTGCTATGATGCAAGAGGATTAGCAGCTCCATGTCTTAGTGGGTGCTACAGTTAATCGAGACACAATATACACAATTGGTGATAGTTGTGAAAAGCTTAACTCGTGCTGCGAGACAAGTTTTAGGATATACTCGTATACCTGTGTTTTCCATTGATGCTCTTTTTGGAGTGTCAACAACTTGTTAATTATTGGTGAGACGTGTTTTAGAGTATACTTATAAGTACGTGATAGAACACAATTCAAGATGGAGATCATTAGAGTTGATCTCTAAATTTGGGCTCTCCAGTTTGATCCTTATCAGATATAAGTCATGATCAAGATTGTGTCTCAAATTCGGCTCTCAAGACACTCATATTAAGAAGCACAAAAAAGAGGTACGAAGGCAAAGGAGGCCTTCGATCCCACATTGGATAAGGTAAGTGATGGATATATACAGTTAATAAGATTAGGCCCAAAACCCCATCAGGGTTTTTCCTTTTAGATCAAATTGGATTTTCTGACTCTTAGCCTAATATCCATCAAAATTAATAAGCCTTTGTCCTAACCAGCCTAAGGTTCGAGTACCTTTTATTTATTAACCCAAAGAAATATATACCAGACATACACATAATGTGTTATGTAAAATTTCTCTCTTTAAATCTATTTTCCTTTAGAGGTGAATCATTTTTAAGACAATTTCAGTAACTGAGTTTTTCAAATTTCACTCATATTTTCTTGTAAATAAGACTTTTTGCATGATTCTATATTACACTTTAATATTTGTCTTTCTCAATTTTACTAACTAGAAGCAGATTCCAAACATAGCAAGCCTCTGTTGGAATATCAAATAAAAATATTTTTTATGACATTAATTTTAGAAGTAGAAGAGACAACATGAGGTGAAGAAATGAAGAGTCATCATCATCAATTAGGAGAAATGAAGAGTCATCATCAATTGAAAGAAATGAAGAGTCATTATCATCAATTAGGAGAAATAAAGAGTCATCATCAATTGAAAGAAATGAAGAGTCATCATATTCAATTAGGAGGAATGAAGAGTCATCATCAATTTGAAGAAATAAAAAGTCATCATGAATTGGAGAAATTAAAGAGTCATACATGCATTATTGTTATTTGTTTATGACATTAAAGTAGATGGTTGGTATTCATGTAAGTTTTTTCTTTGAAACCTATAAAAGGTTAATGTACCTCTTTATTTTTCAAGCAAGCAAGTAAGAAAGAAAAGTTGAATAAGATCCATTCTTCACTCAAAATTTTAAATTATAGTATATTAGTCCGTAGACTAGTATACAACAATTAGTATCAGAGCTAGTTCAATTTCTTTTTCATTTTCTCTTCTTCTCATGACCTCCACCAACAATCTCATCAATCCACAAGTACCCAAGTTATTGAAAGATAACTATGAGAGTTGATCAATTTAGATGAAATCTCTATTTGGTTCTCAAGAGTTGTGAGAGCTAATCTTTGATGGGTTCAAGGAGCCCACACCGGAGGTAGAAGTCGCCTACACCGCCGAAGAGAAGAAGGCTCTTAAAGAGCAAAGAAAGAAGGATAGCAACTAGTTTCTACTCTATCAAGGGTTGGACGAGTCTACTTTTGAGAGAGTTACCGAAGCAACGACAAGCAAGGAAGCATGGGAAATCCTTACTACCATCTACAAAGGAGTCGAGCGGGTGAAGCGAATTCGCCTCCAAATTTTAAGGGGCAATCTTGAAGCCGCTCAAATGAAAGATGAAGAAAAATCTCCGATTATTATTGACGATTACTTCTAATTGTGAATAAAATGAGAAATGGAGAGAAGATGGAGGACATCGAGTGATGGAGAAATTGTTGCGATCCCTCACATCAAAGTTTGAGCACGTGGTGGCGGCAACTGAGGAGTCCAAGAATTTGGAGGAGATCTCAATAGAAAAACTTTTGGGATCTCTCCAAGATCATGAGTAGCGCATGCAAAAGAAGACTGGCTCCATAATTTTGGAACAAGCATTAGAGTCAAAGCTGACTCTAAATAATCAAGACTCACATAGTAGAGATCGTAGTCGTGGTAGAGGTATGGGACGTGGTCCCCAATAATGAATCACTCAAAATCAAGTGGAGTTCTAAAGCTTCAGAGGTCGAGGATGAAGGAATTGGGAAAGATTTACATCTAGACATGAAAACAACAAGAACATCCAATGCTACAACTGTCAAAAATTTGGACATTATGTCTCGGATTGCTGGCATAGAACTGAAGATCTTATCAATCTCGTCGAAGCAACAAATGATGTGGGTAATAACCCTACTCTTCTTCTTTCTCATGATGATTCAAGTGTTCAGAATGATGTTTGGTACCTTGACTCGGGTGCTAGTAACCACATGTGCGGAAAGAAAGAACTATTCATGGAACTCGCAGAAAGAGTTCATGAAAGTATGAGCTTGAGAGATCCTTCAAAACTCCCGTTGAAGGCAGAGGGAAGATCAAAATCTATCAAAAGGATGGTAAGCCCGAGTATATTTTTGATGTTTATTATATTCCTAACATGAAAGTAATATTCTCAGCATCGGTTAATTACTTGAAAAAGGATATAAAGTATATATGGAGAACAACCATTTTTGATTGAAAAATGCAAAAGCAGGTCTTATAACTTTTGTTAAGATGATAAGGAACCGCATATTTTTCTTGCATCTAAACACGAAAGTTGAGAAGTATTTTCAAGGACTCATGAAGAATGAGTCATAGAGGTGGCATCTTCGCTTCGGTCATCTAAACTTCAGCGGGCTAAAACTACTATCTATAGCCGGCATGGTACGAGGTTTACCAACAATCAATCTACCAAGTCATACTTATGAAGTTTGCATAATTGGCAAGCAAGCACGACTTACTTTTCCCAGTGGAAAGTCATGGAGAGCGGGGGCATCATTGCAACTTGTTCATACTGACATCTGCGGACCGCTAGATCCCTCTCTTTAGATGGTAATATATATTTTATTACCTTCATTGATGATTTTAGTAGAAAGTTGCGGGTGTACATTCTTAAAGAAAACTCTGCTGTCTTTACTATCTTTAATAATTTTAAAGCTCTTGTTGAAGTGGAGAGTGGCCGCAAGCTAATAACTCTCCGATTGATCGAGATGGTGAGTACACCTCAAATATATTTTCAGAATATTGCAGGGAGTAAGGCATAAAGAGGCAGTTTACTACTGCCTACACAACACAGCAAAATGATATCGCAGAAGAAAGAACCACACTATTCTTGACATGACAAGAATCATGCTCAAAGAAAAGGGGCTGCCGAAGCAGTTTTGAGTGGAAGCTGTGGCATGTTCAACTTACTTGCTCAACTAGTGACCGACAAAGCAAGTGGCAAGACTCCTCAAGAGGCATGGAGCGGTTACATGCTTAATATCACACACCTATGAATTTTTAGGTGTGTTGCATATGCTCAAGTACCTGAAGTCAAAAGGAAGAAGCATGACAATCATAGTGAAAAATGCATTTTCATCAGATATAGTGAGGAGTCGAAGGCATACAAGCTCTACAATTTACTAACAAAGAAACTAGTGGTTAGTAAAGACGTTGTCTTCAATGAAGCTAAATCATGGAGTTGGAGCAATGAAGAGACTGTCAAAGAGCAACCCGTGGTGAATGAATCTGACGAGCCCCTACAAGAGGTTCCACCACCAGCTACACTACCATCTCCTCAACATGCTACACCGTCTCCTGCAAGATGTTCTCCATCTTCTGAGAAAGGCAGTAGTAGCGAATCCTTCGTGCAACGAGGTCCTATTAAAATGAGAAGCCTCAGGGAGATCTATGAGCAGGTAGAAGAAGATGGAGAGACTAATCTCTTTTATTTATATGCCGATCATGAGCCTCTCAATTTTCAAGAGGCTAAGGAAGAAAATTGTTGGCGATTAGCAATGAAGGAGGAGATGCATGCCATCCAGAAGAACGACACATGGGAGTTGACAATACTTTCACAAAATCACAAGACAATAGGTGTCAAATAAGTATACAAGATCAAGCGCACAGCAGATGGTGAAGTTGATCGGTATAAGGCAAGGCTTATAGCGAAAGGCTACAAATAAAAATACGGCATCGACTATGAAGAAGTCTAGCACCAGTTGCTCGATTGGACAGGTGAGACTATTAATTCCACTTGCAACTCATCACAGGTTGAAGATATATCATTTAGATGTCAAGTCAGTATTTCTCAATGGTATTCTTGAAGAAGAGGTGTATGTACAACAACCAGAAGGTTTTCAAACAAAAGGGCAAGAAGACAAAGTATATCGCCTAAAAAAAGCCTTGTACGACTTAAAGCAGGCACCACGGGCATGGAATGCCCAAATTGATGGTTATCTTTATCAAAATGGCTTCACCAAATATCTTTATGAGCACGCCATCTACATGAAGAGGAACCATCAAGGCGAATTTCTAATAATTTGTCTTTATATTGATGACTTGTTATACACAGAAAGTAGCGCTGAGATACTTGTTGAATTTAAGGAGGCGATGTTCAATAAATTTGAGATAACGGACAATGGATTGATATCCTATTTTCTTGGTATCGAAGTGAAGCAACAACAAGATGGGATATTTATATCTCAAAAGAAGTACATGAAGGAGATCTTAAAGAAATTCAAGATGAGTAAATGCAACCCAGTGAAGACCCCAATAGCCACAGGGATTGAAGCTATCAAGAGAAGAAGATGAAGATTTTATAGACTCGACTCTTTTCAAAAGTCTAGTTGATAGCCTGAGGTACTTAACGATCCTAAGGCCCGATATTGTTTATGGAGTCGGACTTGTGAGTCGATATATGGAGACGAAGGAGTCTCATTGGCTAGCTGCAAAGATGATTCTAAGGTATATCAAAGGCATACTCAATCTTAGACTATTTTATACTTATGGTGAAACTGCAGAGTTAGTAGACTATTTAGATAGCGACTGGGGAGGTGACCAAGATGAGAAAAAACATCACTGGTTATTTCTTCTATCTTGAGTCAACTGCATTTTCATGGACCTCAACGAAGTAAGGTGTTGTGGCCTTATCTTCATGCGAAGCAGAGTATGTGGTAGCTTCATCTACTGTGTGTGAAGCTATTTGGTTGCGGAACATTTTAAAGGAGTTCGATCATCCACAAGAAGAAGCGACTGTAATATTTGTGGACAACAAATCAGCCATCCAACTTGCAAAGAACCCAGTACATCATGGGAGGAGCAAATATATAGATACACGATTTCATTTTCTCAGAGGCCATGTAAAGTAGAAAGCCGTGGGGCTGAAGTATTGTCATACCATGGAGCAAGTAGCAGATATTTTCACCAAGTCATTACCTATTGAACCTTTCAGAAGGCTAAAAGAAATGCTCGGTATGAAAACTTTGATTTGAGGGGGCGTGTTGGAATATCAAATAAAAATGTCTTTTATGACATTATTTGGAAGTAGAAGAGACACCATGAGGTGAAGAAATAAAAAGTCATCATCATCAATTAGGAGAAATAAAGAGTCATCATCAATTGACAGAAATAAAGAGTCATTATCATCAATCAAGAGAAATGAAGAGTCATCATCAATTGAAAGAAATAAAGAGTCATCATCTTCAATTAGAAGAAATGAAGAGTCATCATCACTTTGAAGAAATGAAAAGTCACCATGAATTGGAGAAGTTAAAGAGTCATATATGTATTATTGTCATTTGTTTATGACATTAAAATAAATGATTAGTATTCTTATAACTTTTTTCTTTGAAACCTATAAAAGGCTAGTGTACCTCTTTGTTTTTTCAAGCAAGCAAGTAAGAAAGAAAAGTTGAATAAGATCCATTTCTCACTTAAAATTTTAGATTATAGTATATTAGCTCATAGAATAGTACACAACAGCCTCAAAATCAAATTGTGATACTCAGACTCACGGTCCCTGGCTATCACTGTGCTTGTGCTGACACCATCTGATCAGAGAAAAAAGAAAAAATAGAGCACTAACACAACATTTCCCTCTTTATTTTTATTTCTCACAATTAATCGATGCTAATGAAACGCTGGGGAGCTTTCTTGACCTCACGGTCTTTTTCTCAAAAAATAGATGGTAAGTTCATCGGCGATCACTGATCAAAATAACATTGCTTCTGGATCCTCACCTACATGTATCATGTCCTCTGTTAGAATTGGAAGTGTAGTCTGAGGTCATGATCCTGTCCCAAATTGGCTCACTTGTCTTCGTTCTCGCCACGTGTCACCTTAAGCATCTGGACAGCAATGTTATGGGCCCATCTCTTTTTGGCCGTTGGGATGGCGTTCCATAGAGAGATCTCCAAGAGAAAAGAATGTGAATGGGAAATAAATAAAGAAAGAAGAAGCAATTTTCTTGGTGCTATGATGATTTCAGCATAACCCCTTGGGTTCACAAAAAGACATTATCAAGTGGCAAATGATGTTGAGATGATGTGGACAGGATATTAGGGCCCAAGAGCTTTGATTTTTTGTAAGATGATGATAAAACAATTAACCCATGATCATCAAGTGTTTAGTCCTAATCAGGCATGCTATGCTTTTTTTTAACCAAGACCAATCTTGTTTTGTGATGTGCTTAACTCTCCATTTGAGTACACAAAGATGGGGTCCTCTCCCTGTGCATTTCGGATAAAAAGGGTATGTAGACTTTCTTGCTTAAAGGACATATGATTCCATTGGATGATACATCACACATCATTCTCCATTGTTGTTATATGATACATACATCTCACTTTTGCATCTCTTTTTCAAAGTAGATAAGGTTTGGTACCCTTGAGGTTTCTACACCTACTCTCTCTCTTAGTAAAAAACTAAATGAGATGAGTCACTGTGAAGACTCTTTGAAACCCTAACAAAGATTTATTAGTTCACGCGTTAATTAATTAATAACCCAAGTTGCTATCAACAAATTTGATTAGAAATTGCTCTCTGGTCCCAATCCAAGGCCAATGCAGGGTACAGGTGAGACATTTTACTGAAAACGATTGACTGGAGACTATTCGCAACTCTTGGAACACCGACTGCGGAAATTTTCTCATCCATCCTTGACGATGATCAGATGAATCAGTTTTCAAGAACTTTGGGATGCAAGACTTTCACTAATGGTTCTAGAAGCAAGTGATGCATGTATGTAGCGCAAGAAGATACATGTCACAGTCTTTGTGTGGTTAACAAGTGTGTGTGTGGCACAATATGCACTTGCTACGTGTAGTAATTGATGCTTATGGTGTGTGAGTTCTACGATATTTTTTTGTTAATCAATACCGCGAGTAGACAGTCGTTTTCTTGATGTTTACAGAATGAAAACACATACATTTGTGGAATTTGGATCATTTCTTCTGCTTGCAATTTTCACAAGTGTGTACATGGATGAGACATCTGGGCATGGTAATGACCTGTCTACTCAAATATAGTTCAGCTTTGCTGAAGTGTTGCTCATTTTGCTTCTGTTTCTTCTGTCTCCTGAATGCGGCGCCACCTTTATTTCTCTCATTCATTTCTACGTGTTCCTTTTCGGTTCCCTTTACTGGTTAGATTTCTTCCTTGATCTTGTAAATTTTGATTGTTACCTCGGCCGCAATGCCATCCTATCGGGCAATCAAGTTGGCTTGTTTTCTGTTTTTCATTCACTTTCATCACCAGATAAGCTTGTCATTCGTTTCCTGAAAAATTGCATGACTCATTTGCTTCAGAAATGAGGGGAAAACGAAGTTGTAATGCTGTGCATACAGGCGTTCTTTTTAATTTAGGCTTGCTTGAAACTATTTTGATCTGGAACAGGACTACATATTTCTGTCTTTGTTTTCTGTATACCATTTTATTAGTACTACAATTTGGAAATTGGAAAGTGAAAAAAATGCCTCTTCCTAACTAAGCCATTTCCTTTATTTGAACTTTGAACCAACAGAACAATATCAAATATCATATTTTGTTTCTTTGTTTTAATTTTCAAGGAACAAGGTAAATAGTATACGATGTGGGTAGTAATGCGATAATTCTCATTGATTGAATGTTAATTTACATGTACTTGTTCTCATGCGATAATTTATATGTTTGTCACAGTAGCTTCCAAGAGCTTTGTATTTAGCATTAGATATCCAATGTATTTTACATTACCTTTAGTCATTGAGAACTTTGGCACTAGATAACCTTGAAAATATCAGTTTGCATATAAGATACCAGTTGCATTCATGCCAGTCTGGATGCATTAGTCTTCAACAACATTAGTCTGCATTTGTACGCAAGTTAATGTTTCTACCCACCATCACTGTCTATGTACTTTGGAAAGTCTGCGAAATCTTTTGATTATGCTTGACCAAGTTTGTGTTCACACCATGCTACAATTTTATGTCAAATATTCTTTGTTACATGGAAATTATATGGACAACAGATATGAGTTATTCTGTATGGGACACTCCTATAATCTTCTTCAGTTCAATGATAACAAGTGGATAGCCACTAGGCACTGTGGGCTACGGTACCCCTACTGGTTCATATGATCAGTCTCTGAATCCTAGTCTGTTTGCATGAGTTTTGTTGTGACGAAATTGATATTCTACAATACCAATTGTTACTCTCAGAATTGACATTTGCGAAACTTGTCGATATGATCAGTAGTTACAAAAGAAAACTTTGTAAAGCAAACTAGCAATATCCTGACAAAAGAGTAAAAAAGAAAGCAAACGAGAATTTAACGTGATTTGGCCCAAACTTGACCTATCTCCACAGGGAGAGAAGTTGAGAGAGCTTTATTAATAACTTGGTACAAAGAGATCTAACCTTCCTCTTGATGCAACAAAAGTATTCACCTTCCTCTTGAATCTATGTCTTACATTACAAGAGTATTATCTTATCTCTATGCACCTTCACCTTGCTCTTCTTTTTACTTGGCTTCCTTCTAATCTCCTTAGTGTTCTCCATCTTTTTCTCTTTGAGATCAGCTTGGTTGAGGCAATTGTAATGCTTGGTTATAACCTTTATTTATAGGATTTTATAATACAACTCTTATTTAGATTATGAGATGATCTTGGCCTTTGGATGGTTGAAGAATCTTGATCAATCCTTTTAGAAATTGATCTCTTTGATTTAGAAAGATTTTAGACCCTTTAATCTTTAAAAACAAACCTTCACTGAATAAGAATGTAATCCAATGGGCATCTTACCAGAATAAGAAAAACTCACTATCGCCTGAAAGAAAACTGCTTCACCTTGATTTGCTTCTTCTGCTTCAAGTCATCGTCTTCTCCAACTCAATTGGATTTTCTCGAACCATCATCTCCTCTTGAAAACAAGACAAAATCCTAACAAACTCCATCTTGACTTGCTTTTCAAGCCTTTAATAGAATAACTTGAGATTTCAGATAAATATCTTGATTCTTTCCTTTGTTGTAACCATATCGTGAAGCCTTTAATTCTTACCCCCACGCCTCGGGGCCTTTGACTAATTTACCGTCATAGTTTGGGCCATCTCGGGCCTTACCCGAATGCACCCTTTCTTTCTCCCGCAATACTTTGACCCGATTCACATCCCGTTGCAATCTTTCTTGAAACTCCACCTTGCGATGAACTCCCTTCCAAGCTTATCCTTGAAACTCCACCTTGAACTGAGTTTCTTTCCTTCAGTTACCTTGCGATGAACTCCCTTCCAAGCTTATCCTTGAAACTCCACCTTAAACTGAGTTTCTTCCTTCAGTTTGTATAACCCTCCACACTTCTCTCCTTTCAGGATTGCCTTGTCTTCTTGGCTAACTGTGACGACGCCTTATTGTACTTAGACCTGGTATCCTTCTTCGTCGAGCACCCTTATGGATATTAGATTGTAGTGTGCCTCCGGGACATACCAGACCGCCTCCAGAGCATGCACCATCCCATCTCTTTCTATAACCTTGACTGTCTCAGTGCCAATGACCTCGCAAGCCAAGCCATCAACATCTTGACAATCCCTTCCTCATTTGCAATCAAGGAGCTGAACAGCTCTTTTTGGGAACATATATGAACCGTATTACCTGAATTAAATATTTAGTTTTTACCTTGAGAAGTATTATCCTTATATGAAGCCATTAATACTTCGTTTGCCTCTAAATCGTTCAATGTTATACCTGCCTCCGCAGCTTGCCCCTTCTTCTTCAATCACTCTTGCCGATGCTTGTTGTCATTCTTCAAATGACTTTCCATATGACAAAAATGACACGACTTTGATGAGCTCAGACTTTTTTTTCTTCTCCTCTTTCTTTCTTTCCTGTGGCCACCAAACTCAATCCTATCTGCTCCTCTTGATTTGATAATTTTCCAATCTTGTTAGATAAGAGAGTTGATGTGACCTCCTCTAAGATGAGAGTTTTCTTACTATAAATCATGGTGGTGACGATGTGATCATATGACTCTAGAAACAAACTGAGAAGTTTTAATGTCTTGTTCTCCTCATCGATCTTGACATCAACAACTAGAAGCTCGTTGATGACCTTATTGAAGAAGTTTAGATGATCCAACACCATTGTCCATTCATTCATGTGTAGCCCATATAGTTGTTTCTTGAGATACAACTTATTAGAGAAGCTTTTCGTCATATACAACATCTCTAATCTTGTCCACAATCTTGTAACCGTTTCTTCATCCATCAAGGTGTGAATTGAATTCAAGTTTAAGGATTTTCTTCAGGTGAGCTCAATCGAGGTTCAAAAGGAGGTGTTAACCTACTGGACACCGAATGGCTCCATCATTTTCACAGGATAGTTCCAATCAGCGATGTTTATGCTTCAAAATGGCCAGGTGTTGGATTATGACTCATACCCATTAACTCGACCTGTTTGTATCCATACCCAACCCTAACTCGTTTGACTTATTGAGAAGGCTTTGAATTTTGTGCGTGAGATCGAGAAATAAGAGCGATAGTTTCAGATCCGAAAAAAGATTGAAAAAGAGAAGAAAATAGCCGATTTCTTATTCGTCTCTCTTCCTAGTGTGAGTGAGAAACTAGGTTTCTCAATAGCCATGAGATGATCATCTTAGAGTGATCTTTTTGTCAACAAATGTCCTATTTACACTCATAGTCTCTAAAGGATGAGAACTAATTATGTAGTACCTACATCGATAATTCAAGTATTGTATACATCATTAGTCCGATCTTTTGTAGGAACTGGCCTAAGGAACGACATCTCATTCTGCGAGTTCATTCTGCCTCGATTCTTTCATGAGCTGGTCCTCACCTTTCAAAGCCGTGATAAGGGCCTTTGGGCATTCAACTGGAAGGACAGGCAATAAGGATTGGTTTCAAAGAATGAAGTTCAATAGCTTCCTGCGGTCGACCCGACTATAGCTAGCACCCTTATTTGACCTCGTAAGGAAAAAGAGTTTGGAGGTTCATTCCCCTCTTCCAATGAAGGGTTGTTTGGGGTTTGGGTGAGTGAAAACTCATATAGTTTCTCCCCTTTTTGATATTAGTGGATTTTTTGTTGCCTTCCCCGTGGACATAGGTCAATTAAGACCGAACCACATTAAATCTTGTGGCTAATATTTTTTCTATATTTGGTGATTATTTTGTGTTGATTCTTTTCTCTTCTTTATGTTAGAATTTTATCTTGTTTTCAAGAGAAAATAATGGTCCAAGAAGATTCAATTGAGAAGAAGATAATGGCTTGAAGCAAGAGAAGCAAACCAAGAAATTAAGGATTGTGACTTATAAAGTTTATAAGTCGACTAGTAGTCGAATAGGGCAAATACTGAAGTAGAAATAGAAAGGAAGCATTACACAGTAGTCAACTATATAGTTTATAAGCCGACTAATGGCAGAAATTAGTCGACTAGTCATCAGGATAAGTAGACTAATCGAGGCATTTCCTGAAGCAGAATCAGTTTCCTTTTAGGCTCTGATTTTTTTTCTAGTGGAGTACTAATAGAATTTAGTTTCTATTCAATGAAGGCTTGTTTCTAAAAATTAAAGAGTTTAGAATTCTTCTAGATCAAAGAGATCAACTCCTAATAGGATTGATCAAGATTCTTCAAGCATTCAACGACCAAGATCATCTCATAGTCCAATTAGAAGTTGTTTTATAAAATTCTATAAATAAAGGCTGTAACTCTAATTGTCTTGAAAAATAGAGAAGGTACAAAAAAGGGGGAGAACACCAAGGAAGCTAAGAAAGAGAGAAGTAAGATGAAAGTACATAGAGATAAGGTAATACTCTTATAATTTAGGCCTACATTATAGAGGAAAGTGAATACCCTTGTTACTTTAAGAAAAAAATTAGATCTCTTTGTATCAAATTTATTAATAAAACTCTCTCAAGTTCTCTTCCAATGGACGTAGGCCAAGTTTGGATCAAACTATGTTAAAGTCTCGTATTATTTCTTATTGCTCTTTTATCTAGGTATTACTAGTTTGCTTTACAACAGTTTTTCTTTTGCAAGTCATCATATTGCCAAGTTCTGTAAATGTCGATCTCAGGAGTAACAGTTGGTATTAGATTGCCAATTTATTATAACAAGTGATATCAGATTATATCAATTTCGCATTACTTTATTTGCTGATTTGTGGAATCAAAACCCGTTTGTTACAACAAACTGATGTCAGAGCTTTTTAAAGCTCGCAAGGTGTCCGACATATTGCTTGGAATAGATCTAATCTTTATGTTCGCAAGGTGTTCGACATATTGCCTGAAGGAGATCAGATTCAAATTTAGAGACGTCTTTAGCGAAATATAAAGTAGAGAAGTTTGATGGAAAAAATAATTTTAGTCTATGAAAAAGTCAAAATGCGGGCTCTCCTCGTTCAGCAAGGTTTATTGAAAATTTTCAAGTTGCCAGAAGCTATGTCTAAAGATGAGAGGGAAGTACTTGATATGAAGGCGCACAGTGTAATCTAATTTCCTTGGCCGATGAAGTGTTGCGAGAAGTTGTAGAAAAAGAAACTGTTGCAGGTTTATGGCGAAAGCTAGAAAGCTTGTACAGTTCGAAATCGTTCACCAACAAGCTTTTTTTGAAGCCGCAAGTCTTCATTATTCACATAAAGGAAGGTACTCCTATTAACGACTACTTAGATGAATTAAATAAAATTCTTACGGATTTAAAAAATATTGATGTGAAAATTGAGGAAGAGGATCAAACTCTTATTATGTTCATTACCTACTTTTTTTTGAGAATTTTGTTAACATCATGCTTTATCGTAGAGATACTCTTTCCTTATAAGATGTTAAATCAACTTTGCATTCTAAAGAATTAAGATAGAAAACATTTGTTAGCGAGGTCGAGGCTCAGCCAGAGGGCTCGTTTATTCGCGGTCATCCAAAAAGGGTTATAATGGTAAAAGCAAATCTATAGGTAAATTTAGATCCAAGTCAAGTCCGAGAAAAGATACATAATGCTACTATTGTCACCTGAAAGAACATTTCAAATGGGATTGTCCAAAGTTCAAAGGAAAAGAGGATGTGGAGAAAACTTGGAATGAAAAGTCTTCTGCTAGTGTTGTGAAAGATATATCTGGTGCTAATAATGTTCTAGCAGTCGATGTTCATGATGCATCGCCACAGAATGAGTAACTTCTTGATTCAGGTTGCTCCTACCATATGTGTCCCAATAAGAATTTGTTTCTAACTTATCAGTTGATTGATGGTGGAAATATTTTGATGAAAAATGATATGCCTTATAAGACTATTGGAATTGGTTCAATTAAGATTTGGAAGCATGATAATATTGTTAGGATGTTAACAAATGTTCTACATGTATCAGAGTTGAAGAAGAATCTTATTGCATGGAGAAAACTTGAAGATATGGTCCTTATAAAAGAAAAGAAGCTGAACACTCTCTACATCCTCAAGGTAGTACACTAAAAAGTGTTGCACTATGGTATCATCAGGGGATTTAGATTTAGAGGCTACTCAATTATGGCATATTGTAACTCCCCGGTTTTTAAAATTCTGATTAATACCTTAATTTTCAGTTAATGAGATAATATTTGATATTTAGAACAAATAACTCGTGTGATAATTTTATCACCGTTTAATTTGATGGGATTTATATACAACAACTAAGCCATTTGTCTCAAGTATTTTGGGTAGGCTACATGAACCAAAAAGAATTACGCCGGATCGGGCACATGGATCAGCTTTCTCCACTCATTCCTAGCAAGCAATATGCCTTCAGTAAGACCTTTAGCCTCTATATCTTGTCGTATTACCTCCATCTATGTTTTCTTTGGTCTCCCCTGCGCTCTTTTAACTTGCCCTAAATTAATACTCTCTACTCGTCGGACTGGTGCATCTGTAGGTCTACGTCGCAAATGACCAAACTATCGCAGGCGATTTTCTCTCATCTTCTCTTCTATAGAGGCTACACCTATCTTAGTACGAATATCCTCATTTCTCACCTTATCTCTCCACGTGTTACCACACATCCAATGAAGCATGCACATCTCTGCTACACTCATCTTCTGGGCATGATATCTCTTTATAGCCCAACATTCTGTGCCTATAACAAAGCTAACCTAATAGCAGATCGATAAAACTTTTCCTTCAGTCATAACGGAATGTTACGATCACATAAAACTCCTGTTGCACTCCTCTATTTCAACCAGCCGGTTTAGATCCTATGGTGGACATCACTATCGATCTCTCCATTCTTTTAGATAATAGAACCCAAGTACTTAAAATGACTACTCATTGGTATTTCTTATCTATCTAGTCTCACAATACTATAATCTTGGATTCCCTATTTACTGAATTTACATTCTATATACTCTGTTTTAGCCCTACTTAATCTAAAAGCTTAAGATTCTAGAGTTTGCCTCCATAACTCTAATTTAGCATTTATCCCAACTCTCGTCTCATCAAGTAGGACAATATCATCAGCAAATTGCATACACCACGGTATCTCATCCTGAATAGCTCTAGTAAGCTCATCCATCACTATGACAAATAAGAATGGACTTAATGCAGATCCTTGATGCAATCCAATTGTGATAGAAAAATCACTTGTTATGCTTCCACAAGTTCTGACATTTGCCACTACTCCATCATATATATCCTTGATTATGTCAATATATTTAATGGGGACTTCCTTTTTCATCAATGTCCACCATAATACCTTTCTTGGCACCTTATCATAAGCTTTTTCTAAATCAATAAAAACCATATATAAATTTCTCTTCCTCTCTCGAAATCGCTCTATAAGTTGACGAAGCAAATGAATAGCCTCTGTCCTCGATCGCCCCGGCATAAACCCAAACTGGTTCTCAGATATAGTGACATTCTGCCTTAACCTGTGTTCAATTAGCCTTTCCCAAAGCTTCATGGTGTGACAGATGAGTTTTATTCGACGATAGTAGAAAATTAGCATTTAATAATTTCTATGAATATGTGATATTTGAAAATATTATTTATGGCATTTGAAAATTTTGGTATTCAAATACAAGTGTGTGTGTGTATAAGCATTTGTGAATTATCAAAAATACAAATTTTAATTAGAAAAATGAAAGAAAGGGAAATGAAGGGTGGAGATTTACCTTGGAAAAAGGGGGAGTGCGGTGGAGGGTAAGGATTTCATTGAAGCGAGTGGAGAGGTGAGGTGGCAGCCATAGGATTTTTAGAAGATTTAATTTTAAAGAAAAAATAAAGAAAAAGAAGAAGATAAGAATAAGATGTTGCCCTCTCTCTCCCCCTCGCTCACCCTCTCTCACCTGTGTCTTTCAACTGTGACTCTCCCCCTCTCTCTCCCCTTCTCAATCTCTCTCCTCTCTCTCTCCCCCCTCTCACTCCTGGAAATAGCGACAATCAAAGGGGAGCCGGGGTCGCGTCGGCGGTGAGCCAGAGGGCAGTGACCCCAGTAGTGGAGGCGGTGGTGATCAGGGAGAGCCTAGCCTCTCCTCTTCTCTTTCCTCTTCTCTTTTCTCTTCCCCTCTTTCTCTTTCTCTTTTTCTTTCTCCCTCTCCTTCTCTCTGGTGATCGGCGGTCGTGGTGCGGCGACGCGATAGCGCGAGGGGTCGGCGATGCTGGCCACCGGAGTGGCAGCGGCTGTTGCTACTGCAATTGGATGATGAAACCCATTATGGGTTTGGTTTGTGATGGTTCAATATAACCTGACCCGTTAACAAGCCCAATCCATTTGGATATTATTAAAGGTAAAATTATGTTAGAACCCCTGATGAGCAAAATATTTGCATTTTAAACTTAAGAAATTTACAAACTATTTTGCAATTTATAATTTTTCGTTTCCAGGCGGTATCTTGGTCATCCGGAGTCAGATTCGGAATATTCTTAAGCCGTTTAGATCATGGAGACGAGAGCTACGGGTTTATGATGCTAATAAGCAAAATTGGGCAAAAGTAAGTGGGGTTTCCAATCTATTAGATTTAATTATAAAATAATTACAAATATGACTTCCTGATAAATGTGAAAACTTGTTTAGTATTAAATTCTAGATTACGACACACATAAATTTACAGAAATTAGGGAATAAATTTATATTACTAAGAATCTGAATTTTCAAATTATTGTGATGTATACCATGCTGGATAGCGATATAATCGCGATTTAGCAGATTGTGTTTATGCACTAATTTAAGTTATCTGAATAAAATATTATGATTATTATGAACGAGTATTAATAACTATGTCACAAGTTTCGAAAAAAGTGATGAATATTACATGAGTAATATATGAACGAGAAAATTGGATAAACATGATTAAATAAGCATGTTACAGTTGTTTAAGTAATATATTTAAGTCTTTTGTTGAAATCTTGATTGGATGAATGTTGTGTTTTTTTATGTGATATATTTTATGTATGTGTATGCTTGTGGAGGAAGGGATCGAGCGGGAGCCAGTAGGAGAGGAAAGACAGAGTGATATTATAATATATTATATCTGGAGGACGGATCGAGCTACAGCCGGTAGTAGGAAAAAGACGGTACTGTGTTATTGTTACTCTTATATATATATGCAAAGGAAGGGGCCAGACGGGAGCCAGTAGAAGGGAAACATAGTGTTGTGTTATTGTTATTCTTATATATATGGAGGAAGGGGCCGGGCGGGAGCCTGTAGGAGGAAAAAGATGGTGTTAATATATATATATATATATATATGTGGAAGAAGAGGCTGGGTGAGAGCCGGTAGGGGGAAGACGGTGGCATATGATATTATATGTGAATATATGACATATGTGTATATGCGACATCTGTGTGTATGTACACTACACGTATATTGGATGTGATACCAGGGTACGATAATATCGACATTAGAATATGGATCCATTAATTGAAATAAAAATGCCTAGTTGCTCTACATATATCAATACTAATTGAATATTTGTTGGAAGTAAATAGATAATTGAATTAAGACAGTCATATAGAATGGATTTTCATGTATCACGTGACTATATTTCATGTACTATGTATACTGTATTTCATGTATCATGTACACCACACATTGTTAATATCATGTTTCAATTAAGAATAAGATTAACTTCACTCACTGAGCTGTCAAGCTCACCCCCCTCCCCCCATACACACAGAGATTTCATGTTTCAGGTCAAGTCAGAGATAAAAAATGACTAAATGTAAGGGTATGCTACTGGAAGAACTCAGAGTATCCCTGGTGTGGATCTACCAAGCTCTTGATTATGATTGAAAGTTTTGTTTATATGTATATATAGAGTTGATGTTATAGAATAAAATGAACAATTAATCATGTGTGAATTATTAGATATCTGAGTTTTAATTTTTATTTGAAAATGAATTAGAATTAGTTGGTGTTATAATGTGATATCGAGAGGAGTACTCTCAAGTATGTATTTATTATATTAATTTTGAGTTGGATTCATATGATTGAAAGTTGAAGATTTACAAGTAGATAATGTCAAGATGAAATTTTATTATAACTGTGTGGGATATCGTATCTGGATGCATGATCGATATTAAGACATGTCTTGTATATATTGATATATCAAGGCAGACTTCATATTACAGAGCACGTGTTGCTGAAATTTTAAATAAGTTTTGTTAATTATTTGAACTATTAGAGAAGTTTGACTATTGTTGAAGATTATGAGATGAATTAAGATTAATTCAAGTGATTAAAAACTAGGACCGTTACACATATGTAGCTCGAGCATATTAGGGAGAGGGATGGATGTGCTGAGCAAAAAAGGTTTAATTTGTGTTAAAGAACAGGAACGTTGGACTTATTCGAGCATTGCGCGTTCGGCAAGTAATGCAGCGTTTCTTTCAATACAGCTATGCACAGAACAAAATGCATATTGGATTATATACAGCAGATGTTTGGGGTCCTTCTCAAGTTCCATCAAAAGGTGGAGCTCATTTTCTTCAACGTTGATTGATGATTATTTGAGAAAGGTTTGGGCATATCCTCTGAAGTACAATAGTGATGTGTTTGCTATCTTCACTGAATGGAAGGTTATGGTAGGGAAGCATACAGAAAGGAAGGTGAAGTACTACAGGACCGATAATGGGATGGAGTTTTATTCTAGATAGTTTAACCACTTCTGTAAGGATGAAGCTATTGTGCTGCATCATACACGGCGGGAAACACCACAGTAGAATGGAGTTGCAGAGATGATGAACAGAACTTTTTTGGAGAGACCTCAATGCATGCTCTCTAATGCTAGCTAGCTTACTGAAGGTCCTTTGGGCAAAGGCGATCAATACTTCTTGCTATTTGATCAACAGGTCTCCCTCCATATATATTGGTTGCAAAACTCCAAAAGAGGTATGGTCTGGTAACCCTGTTAGTTATGCTCATTTGAGAATATTTGGTTGTCTTGCTTATTTCCATGTTAATGATAGTCAGCTTGAGCATGGAGCTAGGAAATATATATTTCTTACTTATGGAAATGAGGTGAAAGGATATAGATTGTGGTGTACTGATTCTAAATCACATGGATTTGTTACTAGTAAGAATGTAACTTTTGAAGAAAATCCTATGCTTCACCTTAGAATGGAGTTTGTTGTTGATACTACAGGTTCAATGAAAGAATCTAATAAGCAGGTGGAGTTAGAAAATAACGCTTCAGAGAGAGTGCATAATGGCACTCCTGTTGGACCGATTGATGTTGCCCAAGGTTCAACTTTGAATGATGGTACTCCTCCACTGCAACAGTATAACATTTCCACCAGAAGAGAGAAGAGAAATATCCGACCTCCTCAACGATTTGCCCATGCAAATACAGTTGTATTTTCTTTGAATGTTGCATAGTGATTGAGATTCCGAAGTCATTCAGTTGCACTGAGACTGTTAGTGACAAGGAGGCTCTAAAGTTGACTGTTGCTATAACTAAAGAAATTGAGTCGCTTCAGAAGAATCAAACTGAGTTGGTGAAGCCGCCATTAGAATAGAAAATAATTGGCTACAAATAAGTCTTCAAGGAGAAAGAAGAAGCTCTAAGGGTCGAACCTGCAAGTTATAAGGCATGCTTGGTAGCCATTACAGTGAGGTGGAAGGTGTGGACTTCATTGAAGTATTCTCTCAAGTTGTGAAGCACAACATTTATATATGGCTTGCCATGGTTGCTTGGTTTGATTTAGACCTCGAGCAACTTGATGTGGAGACGACATTCTTACATGGTGAGCTTGAGGAGCATATTTATATACATCAGACAAAGGGATTCAGTGTTGAAGGCAAAGAAGACCATATATGCAGGTTGAAGAAATCATTATATGGTTTAAAGTAGTCACTGCGGCAGTGGTACTAAAGGTTTGACACTTTCATGATTGGGCATGCCTACTCGAGGAGTTCATGTGATACTTGTGTTTACCATCGAAAGCTTAGTGATGGATCCTTTTTTTTTCTTTTATAAGTCGGTGTTGTGCTAATTGCTACAAGAGACATAGTTGAGATTGATAGACTGAAAGCTCAGTTGAGTAGTGAGTTTGATATGAAAGATTTGAGAGCAGCTAAGAAGATATTAGGGATGAAATTTCACAAGAACAGGCAAGAATGAAGATTATTTCTATCTTAGAAGAAATACATCGAGAAGGTGTTAGAGAGATTTGGCATGCTTGATGCCAAACCAGTAAAGACTCTACTTGTTGCTCATTTCGGCTTTACGTGTTAGGATTTTGAGTCAAATATGTCATGGAGGTAGACGAAAACTTCAGAATAAAGAACAAACAGGTGTACACAGTCGGTGCATAGATTAATCGACTAATAGCATCTCAGTAGTCGACTAATGGCACAAACAGAGAATGGGTACGTCATAATAGTAGATTGTATAGTCGACTAGTGAGCATGATTAGTCGACTAATAATTTGAATTAGCTGACTAATGACACTACTGACGTTTTCTTTTGTGGTTTTGATTGCAGTATAAGTTCAACTCGAGTTTTCTTCTCTTCTGAGGCAATATTGTTTGTATTGCTGGAGTTTGTGTAGGACTAGATGATCCTATGATCAATAAATAACACCTTAGGGGTGGCCTTCAATGTATTATTCAATAATTAAAAAAGAGAGATTTGTGAGAGAAATTTTAACCATAACGGTTCGCTGTTCTAGGCGGCAATCAAAAGGCTTATAATCTTCTTAGTGAGAGGTGTGAGTGTTTCTAATTGTACTCCTCTAAATTTTTAATAAAGTTTCTCCCCATCTCCTTTGGACATACACTCGATTTGTTTGATTGATAGAATCATATTAAATTGTGTGTTGGCTTTCTCTACTTTGAAATATTTTCTTCTCTTCTTCTTAGCATTGCATGATGATCCGGCTTTTCTTTTCTCATTGTGTTGATTCAACAATTGGTATCAGAGCATATCAATTTAATGCAACAATTGCATTAGAGAAAGATCAACGTGAAGATGTCTACAATCAAATTCGATGGTGTTATCAATTTCAACAAGCGGCATATTAGGATGAACGCCATCCTAACCCAGAGCGGGTTGAAAAAAGCACTACTTGGGACAGAGAAAAGGTCTGAAAATATGAAAGAAAAAACTTAGCAGGAGCTGGATGAGAAAGCCTTGACGGGTATTCAATTTTGCTTGGCAGACGAAATGTTAGATGAGTTTTCTTCAGAGAAAACAACATCCTCGCTGTGGGAGCGACTTCAAAATCATTATCTAAAGAAGTCGTCGGCGAATCGGTTAATTCTGAAGCAGCGTCTTTTCTTCTCCGCATACATGAGGTACACCTATCAAGTTTCAAATCGCAGAGTTTATTCTATTATCAATAAGTTAGATAATATAGAGGTTAAGATAGAAAATAAAAATCAAGCACTTCAAATACTGTGTTATTTACCTTCTTCATCCAAGAGCTTTAGGGAAGTTATCATCTATGGAGACAAATCAACTATTTAGGTCAATGAAGTTAAAGAATATCTACTCAATAAGGACAAAATTGACAAGTAATTGACAGAAGAGTCTAATTGTGATGATTTTAGACAAGTTTTCTCTACAAAGAAGAAGAGTAATAGTGAAAGTTTTACGAGTAACTCAAAATATAAAATTTGGTGTGCAACTGGTATCACAAAAAGGGCATATTAGAGCTGATTGTTGGACTCGCAAAAAAAACAACAAGAAGGTAATACCACTGAAATGGCTGAAGAGGATAAATATAAGTGTGACGTTTTTTCTGTTATAGACAGTTCGATCAATAACAAAAATAGATAGATCATTGAATCTGAATGTTCACAACATATTAGTTTCAATCGAAAGATGTTCTCCTCATACAGTTCGGTTCAAGGGGAGAGATCTTCATGGAGAATTCTGCTATGAGCACAGTGATCAGCGAAGGAATAGTCCAATTTGGTTCTCATGATGGATGCATTACTACACTACAATGTGTTTGTCATGTTCCCAAATTAAGATACAATCTAATCTCTTTTGGAGCCTTACATGGAGAAGAGTTCAATTTCAGTTCTGAAGGTGATCTTATGGAAGTTTTTAAAGATGTCCAAGTGAAGTTTCAGGCCGAGCATGTCGGTAATGTTTACATGTTGCAAAATTTAGAGGTTACAGTTGGTAGATTGCAGTTATTCTCAGCTTTAAGATTGGAGGGATTGGAACAATCGGAGACTATAATGGTTTTGAGCTCGGATATTCAGTTTTATCTCGAAGGCAGATTAGGACTAGAAGGCACTGGCTTACAACAAGAAAGTTCAGATCATTACTCTCGTGTTAGAGCAAATTCTCATAAATATTGTGTGAATTAAGGAGATCATTGGGTGATCAAGTTCAAGTTGAGCCTGAACTTGTTTGATCTAATTAAGTTGTGAACCCTATAAGCGGTTATGGAGAAGAAAGAGTGAGATGAAGATGAAGTCAAGAGTTGTTTAATTGTGCATTGATGTAGACATATGAAACATGATGGCTATTCTCGGATTTGGATGTATTCAAGTTAAGAGAGAGATGTTAGGATTTTGATTCGAATATGTCATAGAGATAGACGAAAACTTCAGAGATCAAGAACGAACAGGTGTCACAGTCAGTGTACAGATTAGTCGACTAATGGCATCTCAGTAGTCAACTAATGGTACAAATAGAGAGTGGGTACATCTAAGTGGTCGATGTTGGCCCAAAGGCCTTCCACCCTAGTTTTGATGATGATTAACTCATGTAGTTATGTTTACTAATAATCTTGTGTTGTTTAAGTTTCAGATCATTAACCAAGATATTAGTTGGTGATTAGCTTCAACAAGGAGTTTAGAAGCTTTTCATGGTGATTCCAGGGCCAAAGCTTCATGATCACACATTGCCTAGCTCATGGATGGAGTTCTGGAGCAAGTCAACTTGAAGATGAAGATCATCAAGAAGACTTAGGTATCCTAGTTTAGTTAGTTTGTTTAGATCCATTTGTAAAGCTAAGTATAGTTGATATGCTCAAGTGCACAACACACACAAGTTTTATGTTTTGGATTTAGTTTTCATGAATAGTAGATCAAAACAAGTTTACATGATTTATATGTATAATAGATGTATTCTAATTATACATACATGCTTACACTTCCTATACAAACTTATTTGACTTTCCTATTCATGTATTGAAAAATCAAGTTTGACAAAAATATAAGTTTTGTTTTTGCAAGACTCAAAAATGAATTGATATGATTGATATATGTCTTGAAATTTTTATCACAAGTTTGTGTTTTAATATAAAATGTTAAAATGTTTTGTGGATTTTTAGAAGACTTAACAGATTTTTCAAAATATTTTTAAACTGTTTTTCTGACCCAGATTTCTGTTCCAGGCTTCAATCAGTCGACTAAGTCAACTGACCTAGTCGACCTGGCTGAAGTCGGTCGACCGGGTCGGTCGACCGATGTGCACAAATCTGTGCACGTTTGGAGACACTGGGACGGTCGACCGTCCGGGTCGACCGGGCTGAGAGCAGTGCTCTCTGTTTGTTTGGGTCGACCAGGCCGGTCGACCGTGGTTGCCCAACGGTCACATTTCTGACCGTTGGCGGTCGACCGGGCCGATCGACCGTCAGCCTGTCAGGCTGCCACATCAGCCTAACAGCTAGTTTTCTGATGGGGCTATAAATACCCCATTTGTTTGAGGTTTTCTCTAAGATTTTCAAGAGCAAAAATTCTCAGTTTTCTGAAGTGTTTTAAAAGATTTCAAAAGTGTTTTTGGGCCAAAAAGAATACATCTTATTTGTTTTAGGGTTTTGAAAAAATCAAAGAAAAGAGTATTTTGGGAGATTTGTCTTGGTTTTCATTCTATATCTTTTGCAAGAATTTTCCCAAGTGTTTTTCTTTGTTGCTTGTTTTTCAAACACATAGTTTCTACACTTGAGCTATCATCTATCCTAATCTATTAGGATCCTTTGTTTTGTGGAAAAAGAGAAAAAGAAAAGAGAGTTTGGTTTGTGGTTGAAAGAAACCACTTGTTGTAAACACCCTTGTTCTTTGTGTATCCCTCTTTGGTAGAGGTGATCGGGTGATTTGTTTGCTCCCTCTAGTGAGAGGTGGAGTTGGTTTGTAAACCCTCTTCGGTAGAGGTGTTTGTGGTTGTTGTTTGGCTACGGCCTACCCCTCGGTTGTGAGGTGGTGTTTGTATTGAGAGAGGAGTTCGGCACTCCTTGTGTTGTAACAAATCATTCTCGGTGAAGGTTCCCTCGGTGGGAATCCTCGGTGGACATTATAGTGGATTGGAAATCCTACACGGTGGTGTAGGCGGGGATGTAGAGCTAGGGGCTCGAACCTCGAAACATATCTTGGCCTTTGCGTTTGATCCACTTGTCTCTCAACTCTCTCTCTCTCTTTACATTTGTGGAAAGCATCTTTCATCATTCATATCATACTTGCTTGCATTTGTGTTGTGCCTTGCATTGATTCATATTGATATATCATCTTATATGCTTGGTTGTTTGTGTGTGCCTCACTTGTACTTAATCAACAAGAGCTTCACATAGCACCTCAACCCATTCAAGGGGAATCAAGAGGAGTTAGTCCAGAGCCCTTCACGGGGAATTCGGCTACACTTGTTGATTGTACTAAGTGTGTTTACAAAATTTGCATTAGCTTTCGCATTTAGCGCATTTAGTTCACTAGATTAGCACTTACACCTATTCACCCCCCCTCTAGGTGTTTTTCAATTGGTATCAGAGCTAGTGCTCCTGATACTTAGGCTTAACATCCTAGGAGTGAGATCCATTTGTTTGCTAATCTTGTTTGCATTTGTTTGTTTGCACACTCATATAGTTTACCATGGACTTCATGACCCCACCTAGCTTTGACCCTTCCAACATTGTTGTTTGGAAGTATAGGATGTCCATGTACCTAAAGACCCTAGGTTTGCATGTCTTTCTTGCGGCCACCAAGAAATGCTATCTTGGAGATCGCAATCATATAGGGGCCAATGCACAAGCCCTTGAGGCCATTAGAAGCACATTACCTAAAGATTATCTTATGTGTGTTTCTAACCTTGATTCCGCTTTTGTAGTGTGGAACAAATTGACAACAACCACCACCTCCGAGCTTCAAGTACAAATCCAAGAAGAGGAGTCTAGTGGAGAATCCGACTCACAATGCTTGATGGTCCAAGAGAATGACTCCCTTGAGGTACATTCGGAACCCCACTTAGATAATGATGATTGTGCTAGTTCTTCAAATGATTATGTTGATCCCCATGCCTTGAATGAAGAATTATCTATTGTATGTGAAAAATTAATAGAAAAATATAATTTGTTGAAAAAGAAGAGTCTAGGAATTGAAAAAGAAAATAAGAGTTTGCATGCTAGACTTAACAATGTTTTGCAAGAGAAGGTTGAGGTCTATAATAAAAGGGATTCATTGAGATCTCAATTAGAACTTGCACTAAAAGAAAATGAATTTTTAAAATCTAAAAATGATTGCCATGCTATTTTGAAGAAGAATGAAAACTTGTCTTCTAAAGTAGATTTTGTTTTAAAAGAGAATGTTGCTTTGAAAAATAAAATTATTTCCATTTCAAATGATTTAGATGTGTGTTTAAAGAAAAATATTGTTTTGCAAAATAAAATTGATGCACATGTTTGCCATGCTAGGGTAGTATCACACACTTCACCTATTGCATGCCACACTTCTTCTTCTAAGATTAATGATGATATTTGTTTGCTTAAGAAGAGAGTAGATTGTTTGGGCTCCACTATGAGCCAATGTGCCATGAATCACTCACGTTTGGAAACCTTGGTTCGAAAGAAACAAGTTCCATCCTTTATGCATGCACACCCTCCACGGCATACACATGCTCCACACGGACACACCCATCACAAGTATGCTCATGTGTACACATGTACACATTGTGGACGTAAGGGCCACCTTGCTAAGTTTTGCTTTGATAGATTACATAATGTAAATTTAGCAAAGAATTTTGTTTGGGTTAGAGAAGGTACTAACCCCCATGGACCCAAAAGAGTATGGGTATCAAAGACCACCCCTAAAGTTTTTGATGTAGGTGTGGGCTCTCACATGACGTGAGAGTGATGACACCTTAGAGTGGATGCGTTCCGGACTTAACAGGAAATCAATTGGATGCATCACTTTCAAGGGAAGATTTGGTGGAGAGGACCACCATGTTTTTGGAGATAAGGAGAGTTACCTTCTAGGTTTTGGTAACGATTCCTAACTCCTATTCATTGTTTACATGCTTTTAATATTCATTGTTTATAGCATGTTTTATTGTTTAGTGATTAATATGAAAATGCCATGTAAATTAGATTCTTGACATACATGTATAGTATTTGAGACACCCATGTTTTATATGGATAAATTATTTTGTGTTCTCGTATTTGATTAGCTATCATGTACATCATAAATCTAATAACATGTGGATATTCATAATAATCATGTTTTTGTTTATCATGATGATTTTTATCGTGTTTTGATGCTTCGTTTTAAGATTACTTGTTTAGATGTTAGTTTTCATTAAGACTAGGTATATATTCGTGCATATAGTGGGCCACAAATAAATCTATATATGTTTGAGCTTGAATGCTTATTTAAACCCATTAGATGTGCTAGTATAATCTAGTTTTGATGATTCATGCATTTTAAACTTGTATTCCTATTTTTTTTGGATTTATTTTATGATTGTGTGTTTCACTTCATGTATATGTGTATTTTGCCAAACTTTAAGATATACATGTATACCCCTTGAGTCATTTGCCTTCATGCAAATCTATATATAGAATCAATTGTGTTTAGGGATATGTATGTATACTTATTGTGTTGACAATTCATACATATACTATGAAATGAAATTTGTTATGGAGGAAGATTTAGTTTTTCTTGATTTTGTGTTTAATTATTTAACTTCATGTATATGTCTATATTGTCCAAACTATTAGATATACATGTTTATCCTTTTGAGCCACGTGCCTTAATGCATATATTTTGTGGACTCGTTGTGTTTTGGATATGTATGTATATTTTAATTTGTACTTGACATACATATGCCATGAAGATTAAATAAGTTTTGATGATTTTCATGTTTTCAATGTTTAAGGAATAATTGAGCTTAATTGAATATTTTCATGATTATGATATTCACACTTTATTTGTACACTCACATTTATTGCTTGCTCATGTTTTGTATTCATGAGTCATATTTATGCCTAATTGAATTAGAGTGTTGATTATCTTGTGGATTTCATGTTTTATGAAAAACTATTTTTGTTGTATTCCTTACTTGAAGGATTTCGTACTAATTTAAAAGTTTTTCCATTTAACTAGTTTCGGTATTCTTCATTTTGGTAGAGTTTTTCAAACTAAGCCTATTTTTAAATCTATTTTTGAAAACCCCTACCTTCTACGGGAGGTTGGATGGGAGTCCATGCTTTATATGTTTATATTGAAAATCATTTTAAACTTGTGCATGAGATGGGAGGTAGTTATATGAGTTATACCATGTTTTTATTGTTATGTCAATTGGTATCATTGAACCCTTTCAATTGGTATCAATTTGATTCTTTTGTATACTCATATGTTTATTTTGTATGTATACTTTCAATTGGTATCATCTATTAGTGATTGGTACTCATTCTATTTCATACACATATACTTATTTTATTTGTGCTATTATATTTCTATATCTTAAGCACAAATTTTGTTTATACTAGAGCTTGAGTTTCAACTTCATTTCAATTGATTTAGTTTTCAATTGGTATCTTATTACAAGCCTACGCATAATTTTTGTTGGTATTTCATAAAGGGGGAGAAAATTCGATTTTCATATTTCAATTGGTATTTAGTTTTCCACTCCCTTGCTTTATGATAGAAAATAAAAGTTTAAATTGATATCATATTCTTAAAAGAAAAATACTATCTTTTGATATCAAGATGCCTTGTGTTTTATATTGGTATCTAAAAATTTTTGTTTAAAGAAAAATATTCAAAAGTTTTGATTTGTATTGACTATATGCAAGGAGAGCTTAACATCTCTTCTACATATAGATTCATGATGAGTGTATCTTGTATTGAAGAGCTTAACATCTCTTCTTTATGTGGTACACGTGTGTAGGGGGAGCTTCGCATCTCCTCTTATGCATTACATAATGTGTGTTATGTGAATTAGGGCTTAACATCCCTCTTTCATGTAATGCATATGTGTAGGGAAGCTAACTTAGCGTCTTCCTCTTCATGAATGTATATAGCATATAACATTTATTGATCTTTATTTACTTTTCAATTGGTATCAAGATGCTTCATTGACATATGTTTCTATTGATATCATGTTGATTATAGTCACCCCTTATTGACTTTGTTTTTTGTTTTAGACAAAAAGGGGGAGAACATTATTTTATTGTTTTGATTGACAAAAGGGGGAGAAAGATTTTTACCCCTCATTTTTTGTTTTGATTGTTTACCCCTTTGTTGATGATTGACAAAAAGGGGGAGAATAATTTGAGTTTTATATATGCATACTTATGTTTTTGCATATATTAAGTTTTATTGGTATCTAGAGCATCTAGTGTTTTTGTTAATGTTTTATTAATTTAATTGGTAACTAGAGCTTCTAGAACATGTTTATGTGCTTTATGCATGTTGATGCATACATGTTTATGTACATTCATTGCATATCTTTTGTTTATTTGTTTATGCATGAGTTAAGGGGAGCTTCTTTGAAGATTAACTTTAATCCATGCATATATAACTCCATGAGTTTTGTCATCATCAAAAAGGGGGAGATTGTTGGCCCAAAGGCCTTCCACCCTAGTTTTGATGATGATTAACTCATGTAGTTATGTTTACTAATAATCTTGTGTTGCTTAAATTTTAGATCATTAACCAAGATATTAGTTGGTGATTAGCTTCAACAAGGAGTTTAGAAGCTTTTCATGGTGATTCCAGGGCCAAAGCTTCATGATCACACATTGCCTAGCTCATGGATGGAGTTCTGGAGCAAGTCAACTTGAAGATAAAGATCATCAAGAAGACTTAGGTATCCTAGTTTAGTTAGTGTGTTTAGATCCATTTGTAAAGCTTAGTATAGTTGATATGCTCAAGTGCACAACACACACAAGTTTTATGTTTTGGATTTGGTTTTCATGAATAGTAGATCAAAACAAGTTTACATGATTTATATGTATAATAGATGTATTCTAGTTATACATATATGCTTACACTTCCTATACAAACTTATTTTGACTTTCCTATTCATGTATTGAAAAATCAAGTTTGACAAAATACAAGTTTTGTTTTTGCAAGACTCAAAAATGAATTGATATGATTGATATATGTCTTGAAATTTTTATCACAAGTTTGTGTTTTAATATAAAATGTTAAAACAAGTTTTGTGGATTTTTAGAAGACTTAAAAGATTTTTCAAAATATTTTTAAACTGTTTTTCTGACCCAGATTTCTGTTCCAGGCTTCAATCAGTCGACTAAGTCAACTGACCTAGTCGACTTGGCTGAAGTCGGTCGACCGGGCCGGTCGACCGACGTGCACAAATCTGTGCACGTTTGGAGACACTGGGACGGTCGACCGTCCGGGTCGACCGGGCTGAGAGCAGTGCTCTCTGTTTGTTTGGGTCGACCAGGCCGGTCGACCGTGGTTGCCCAACGGTCACATTTCTGACCGTTGGCGGTCGACCGGGCCGGTCGACCGTCAGCCTGTCAGGCTGCCACATCAGCCTAACGGCTAGTTTTCTGATGGGGCTATAAATATCCCATTTGTTTGAGGTTTTCTCTAAGATTTTCAAGAGCAAAAATTCTCAGTTTTCTGAAGTGTTTTAAAAGATTTCAAAAGTGTTTTTGGGCCAAAAAGAATTCATCTTATTTGTTTTAGGGTTTTGGAAAAATCAAAGAAAAGAGTATTTTGGGAGATTTGTCTTGGTTTTCATTCTATATCTTTTGCAAGAATTTTCCCAAGTGTTTTTCTTTGTTGCTTGTTTTCCAAACACCTAGTTTCCACACTTGAGCTATCATCTATCCTAATCTATTAGGATCCTTTGTTTTGTGGAAAAAGAGAAAAAGAAAAGAGAGTTTGGTTTGTGGTTGAAAGAAACCACTTGTTGTAAACACCCTTGTTCTTTGTGTATCCCTCTTTGGTAGAGGTGATCGGGTGATTTGTTTGCTCCCTCTAGTGAGAGGTGGAGTTGGTTTGTAAACCCTCTTCGGTAGAGGTGTTTGTGGTTGTTGTTTGGCTACGGGCCTACCCCTCGGTTGTGAGGTGGTGTTTGTATTGAGAGAGGAGTTCGGCACTCCTTGTGTCGTAACAAATCCTTCTCGGTGAAGGTTCCCTTGGTGGGAGTCCTCGGTGGACATTATAGTGGATTGGAAATCCTACACGGTGGTGTAGGCGGGGATGTAGAGCTAGGGGCTCGAACCTCGAAACATATCTTAGCCTTTACGTTTGATCCACTTGTCTCTCAACTCTCTCTCTTTACATTTGTGCAAAGCATCATTCATCATTCATATCATACTTGATTGCATTTGTGTTGTGCCTTGCATTGATTCATATTGATATATCATCTTATATGCTTGGTTGTTTGTGTGTGCCTCACTTGTACTTAATCAACAAGAGCTTCACATAGCACCTCAACCCATTCAAGGGGAATCAAGAGGAGTTAGTGCAGAGCCCTTCACGGAGAATTCGGCTACACTTGTTGATTGTACTAAGTGTGTTTGCAAAATTTGCATTAGCTTCTGCATTTAGCGCATTTAGTTCACTAGATTAGCACTTACACCTATTCACCCCCCTCCCCCCCTCTAGGTGTTTTTTAGTCGACTGTATAGTCGACTAATGAGAATGATTAGTTGACTAATAATTTGGATTAGTTGACTAATGGCACTGCTGGCAGTTTTTTTGTGATTCTGATTGCAATTTGAGTTCAACTTGAGTTTTTTCTCTTTTGAGGCAGTGATGTCCATATTGCTGGAGTTTCTATAGGATTAGTATGATCCTATGGTCTATAAATAACTCGTTGGGTGGCCTTCAATGTATTATTCAATAACTAAGAAAAAGAGTGAGATTCGTGAGAGAAGTTTTAGCCATAAGGGTTCACTGTTTTAGGAGGCCATCAAAGAGCTTGTAATTTTCTTAACGAGAGGTGTGAGTGTTTCTTATTGTGCTCATCTAAAGTTTTAATAAAGTTTCTCCCTTCTTTCATGGACGTACATGCAATCTGTTTGATCGGTGGAATCACGTTAAATTGTGTGTTGGCTTTCTTTAATTCAGAATATTTTATCTTTTCTTTTCTTCTTCTTCATGTTGCACAACGATCTGACTTTTCTTTTTCCGATGTGATGATTCCAACAATTGGTCAGAGCATATCAGTTTATTGCAACATTATACAGATTTGTCACCTCAGACTTAGATAGAAGAGCAGTACATGTCTCGCGTTTCCTATTCACAGTTGAGAGTATCATGTATGCTTTAGTATGCACTCGTCTTGACATTTCACATGTCATTAGTGTGGTGAGTCGCTATATGCTTTTCTCTTGAAATGTTCATTGGCAGGCATTGAAATGGATACTTCAGTATTTGAGAGGGACATCATGTATTGGTTTGATGTATCATAGAGATGGTGAAAAAGGTTGTGGATTAGTTGGTCGTTTGGATTAAATTTTGGGGGCGATCTGGATCGTAGAAGATCTCTGACCTGGTTATGTGTTCTGTCTTTCACGTTGTGTCGTTAGTTGGAAAGCTTTATTACATGTGACAATTGCATTGTCTAAAACTAAGGCAGAGTACCTGGTCTTAACTAAGGCAGAAAAGAAAGTTATTTGGTTAAGAGATTTTGTTTTTGGGTTGGTTCAAGGTGTGACTCCAGTGTTTTGTGATTGTCAGAGGTTATCAAGTTGTCGAAGAATCAGGTATATCACGAGAGGACCAAACATATTAATGTCAAGTATAACTTCATTCGAGAGATCAAGGTCAGTCAGGTTAAGAAGATTGGTACTGCAGATAACCCGACTGTCATGTTGAAGATGCTTGTGCCCTCGCACAAATTTGAGCATTGCCTCAAATTGCCTGGTGTTGGAGATAGCGAGGGTTAAGCCTATTGGGGCTCTTGGAGACGGTAGCGAGGACATCCAATTGAGGCTCGATGGAGTTCGAGTCAAGGTGGAGAATTATTTGATGGGTTTTTGAGTTCAGGTGGAGATTATTGGATTATTTCTCAATACCCATTAACCCAACCCGTTTGTATCCATGCCCGAATTCGACTTATTGAGTGGGTTTTGGATTTTGTGCGTGAGAGAGAGATTGAGAAATAACAAGAGTGAAAGAAGCGAAAAAAAAACAGCCAACTTCTTCCTCTCTTCTTACTGTTTGTGAGAAACTAGGGCTACTCTTGAGGATTGTTTGGGGTTTGGATGAGTGAAAATTCTTATAATTTCTCTCCTTTTTGATATTAGTGACTTCTTCGTTTGCCTTTGCCGCGGACATAGGTCAATCAAGACCGTATCATGTTAAATATTGTGATTATTTGTGTTGATTCTTTTTCTCTTTTATTTGCTGATTTGTGGAATGGAAACCCTTTTGTTACAACACCAGGCATACATTCATACATTCACAAGTCCATTGATAGTGCATGACATCAAATGGTTGGTTAAGAGTCACTGCAAATTTCAATTGAGTACTCAATTTTGTGCAGAACAATGGCACTGGATATCTGAAGGGGAAGCTTTGAATTCTTGATCATAGGCCTCTCGCATTAGAACTTTAAATCACTTGCAATACAACTTTGTTTTTTCTTGCATTTGAACTTGAACACTTCACAAAAAAACCAGTACAAGACTCGTACAGTTAACCGTTAGAATCATTCCCACCCCAAACCCCCAAGTTCTTTGTAGGTGTAGTAGAATTTGAAATTAAGATGGAGACGTACGCGTGTTGCTTGTCTCCATCAAGACATCAATTAACCTCTCATGATTGAGAGTTTGGTCAAGTCTAATCATTCTATCTATTCTGGCAACTTTAGTTACCCCTTTGTTTGCACTTTTCAATAGGAATCCTATACCACTGTCTCTGTAGAATCCACTGCTGCCACCGAGTCACACTGCAACGCTAAATGCCGGGTCCAACTCGAATTGTTCTTTACTTTTTTCATTTCGGCATGAACACGTGCATATATTACTTCTCTCCTCCTCTGTTGATTAGAAAAATTCTTTGTTCAAGGTTATTGGTAGACAAGGAATTCTTCACTTTTGAAGAACACATGTACATCTACGTACAAGCACACAACTGGAATACATGTGCACTAAATTCACGAATATATGGACATAGAGCACAATCTATGAAGTAGAAATAATTCCTAAATAGATCTAGATATACATTCTTAAAAATCCAAACACAATAACCCGAATGAATATTTTTATAGTTATTTTACTAAGTTCAATCTAAATCTTTTTTTTTTTTCTTTGAAAACATAACCCAAACTCTGAGAATGCGGGTTTTCCTTGTGTGTTTATTCTACCTTCATAAAGCTTACAGGATTATTTGGCCATATCCATGTGTGCGCGTGTTAGTTTGGAGAGGAGTAAACTTCTTAAAGAAACTCTATTTGCTTGTATACCCGTCTAATTTTAAAGAGTTTGTGATGATTTTTTAGAGTTATCTTTGTCAAACCAATTTCGCTGTACCCTTGTTGAGATAAAAAAAGTAGTAGCAAGCTAGAAAAGCTTAAAGGTGAGCCAACATCACCCATTGAGCCAGCCTTTCTTGAACGTTAACGCGTGACCACCACCGGAAACATCATGGGCCTAGCTTCTGTTTCGGCCCCGTCTTTTCGTTGTTGAAAAACAGAGGTTTCCGCAAAGTGATGATCCAGATGTGTGTGAAAGAAAACGGGAATCAAAGAAAGAAAGCTAAACTTTTCAAGGAAAAAATAGAGGTACATGCTATTGTTGTTAAATGTTATGATTCTAGCATATCACCTTCTTTCACAGAAGTGGTAAATGATGTGGAGTTGATGCCTACAGAATTGGACACTAGTGCCAGACATTGATTTTTTATTTTTATGTGTTGAGGATAAAATTAATAATACATCAATCTGTTTAGTGCTAATGAGACATGTGATATGCTTTTGTTTAGTCAAGAGAGACTCTCAAGAGTCAAGACCAATAGTTTTTGTGATTGTGCTTCCTACAAGTGTGCATTCAACTGGATAGAAAAGGCAGTATATGATTCCTTGAACACATCATGCATCACTCTTGCAGATTTGCTTCTCTTTTTCTCTCTCTTTCTTTTAGTTGTTGATATGGTTTGGTGCTACTAAGGTTTCTAAATCTAATACTTTAAAAGATTTAAGTACATAAGTCGTGCATCCAAGAGTCTTGCTACACCTAAACATAATTTATGATCTCGACCACTATTTAATTAATAACACATATTTCTATATGGGCTAAAGTGTTCGTAGTTTGTCGCCATCCCAACGATCCGATGGACTCATCTTTGTCAAATCATAGAAGGAAGTGGCAGGAAAATTCATCTCACATATCTTCAGGGGGCTTTACAGCTGTATCCGGCATCATATGTGCTTGCAGATGTGTTCTTGTCGATCCTTACAGTCTGTTAACATGGACTTCTAGAGGCTCTCACCAGAATTTTTGGTGATGATAAATTGATGACAATATTTGCTACAAAGTCTCTTTCATTCTGTAATTGATTTCTATGGAATTGAGCCTCTTGGAGAATTTTGATTGGTGTCAAAAGACAAGTGTGTGTGCCTGGGTGAACCATCTGGGCATGGTATTGATGCCATTTCTCGTCTTCTGCCTACTCATTCCAATACTAGCTCATTGCTAATGGTTTTCATAGAACTGCGGCACCAAATTTTCTAATTTTGAGCACTATGTTTCCTTTTCAACTCAATTTTACTTGTCTGATTTCCTTTTTTTGTTGCAAATTTTGCTTGTTACCTCTGCCGCAATGCCATTCTACGAGGCAATTGAGTTGGCTTGATATCCATTTTAATTCATTTTCATCAATCCAGCAAGCTTGTTATCGCGAAGATACTAGCACAACAAGATAACGTGAAATTTATATAGGCATGCTTAGCTCAAAAGATTTTGTCTTTAATTACGATTGTTATCCATATTTACTGAAATATTTAGATTACTCATTTGCTTCAGAAATCAGAAGAAAAATATGCAGTAATTCTAGAGAGCATGCATCTTTTAAGAGTTTTGGCCTGATCGTTTAATTTTATTCTCCTGAAAAGGATTGAAGGTGAAGGATCTGTTCAGCATCAAGCAAGTGTCAGGTTGCGACGTGCCCACATCATGTTAAATTAAAGGTAATTAATGGAAGGGTCTCTCTTGGATGTTGATTGCTTGCAATCCACAGAACCTTGAAAGGAATATCTCAAGCTTTGCAGGAAAAGGACTGTCATATCAGTTATGTGTGTGTGGTATACAAGAATGACAAGAAAATATTTCCAGAATAATAATATAACCAACAAACTAATAGGTATACTAACTACATGTATGAAAGTTGATATGTCAGAAATTACGAGGGAAATTTTTCGGACATGTGAGCCAGGTTTTAATGCATGATCAGCTAGACAAGTCATTAGGAAGTGGATTATCAGAATTCAGTGGTGCATATCAGTTGCCTAACTTGTCAATTGCTTCCAACTTACCTCAGTCTTTAACTACATATTGCATATGCACACATGCAGACTAATGGAACTTCAGGCTGTAGAAAAAAATCTCATCAATCGAAACGGTGATGATCTTGGTAGTAATTAACAATGTCTATAGTTTGTTGGTCAACCACGATGAAAACACTCCGCGTGTCACCAATTCAAGAATTGTTCTCGCAAAGGTGGTTGCGTATCGCTTTCATTTCAAAGTCCTGTTGTGTGGAACCGCGATTCCTTCTCCCCTCAAGTTAGGGTTAACTTTGATGGAATATTTAGATGCCACATAACTCATCCATTTTCAGCGCATGGTATTGAACAGTTAGGCAATTGCCACACCGATGAAATTAAGTAGAATGCAATGGCAGTTTAAGCAGAGCACTTGGATTTCAGTCCCCATTGTGCATTTTGGTTAACCAGAGTCAAGTATACAAATTTTATTTAGCTACCAATTGATATCCTCGAGTTTAGTCTTATTTAGTGTAGAATTATGGCACTATATATATTTTGAAAAATAGCTTAATCTTGAAAAAGGCTGCCTGCAAGAATTACAAAATCCTGCACTCGCTCGCCTACATTGAATTATGCTTTAATGATTTCCAAAACACTGCTAGACACGATAATACCCTGAAAGATACCATCAATATGTCATACAAGAGAAAGAGAAACAAATTGAAGTCTTGATGTTCGGTTAGCTCTTATTCACCACCTGATTCTTCTTGGCATTTGAAAAATTGAAGCCAGATCCACTTTGTGCCTTCATTCTGTAGAAAAAGACAAGCACCAAAAATTGGAACCCACTTCTCGAACGGTGAAAAATAATTTTCTTACTAGCTCAAGACTCACACCAATTAGAAAAATGGGCACCAAAATAAGGAGGGGCAAAATATAAATTTTATTAGTGGATAAAACCAACATACAAATATAAGAATTATTTGAGATGCTTTTAGGATGCATAAACCTTGAAGAGAAGTGGGCTATTTATAGAGGAATTATCATGAATGGTAGTATAATGAGGAAGAGGAAAGGTCATGACTTTCAAGGAGAACAGATTGGGGGCATGGTGTTTACAGGTGTAGGATTTGGAATGAGGAATTCATGAGGTTGGTTTTAGATTTTGAAGGCTTATCTATAGCTTATCTACATCTGCACGTCAATTAACTTCATGATTGGGTTGGGTTAAGTCCACATCATTCTATTTCTGGAAACTTTTAACATAACTCTGTAATCAGCAAAGAATCTGTTGGTGGAACTGAGTGACTACACTAGCAATGCCAGGTCCAATCTGAACTGTTCTTTACGTTGTTTTCTATCGTTTTAAGCAGCATACACAACTTCTCTCCTCCTGTATTGATTATCGAACTCTTTGTTCAAATTCAGTGGTAACCCAGAACTCAATCAACTTGTGAGACACATCTTTACTGGCAATGTACCTGTTGCCAGACACCATATAGAAGAAATAGGAAGTCATTTTGCATCAAAAAAATTTCTGCATCATGATTAGATGATGGGGGTTGATAATTTGCCATCTCTTAGTCTATCTCAGATCTTTCGATTTCTTGCTTTACTCTGCTTTTCTTAACCCACATTTACATTTGCACCAACATTTGTATCCATCTCATTCAGTACTTAATCCTGAGTATGGCACATTGGGAACGATTTTGCATACGAATCAGGTTATAAAGACTACTTGGGCCAATTGGACTGCATTTCCGAGTTTTTTCAGAGAATTTTCCTCTCAACTTCTCAAATATGAGTAAACTTTTTTTAACCATGACTTAATATAGCACCCTCCATTTCTCACAATATTCGGTAAATTGGACTTGTCTCCACAAGTACACAGAATATTATGTCTCCAACTATGCATACTCAGAAAATTTTTGAACTTGACAGACTTGTCAGGATAACTAACTTTTAGTTCTCAACTTCTCACTTGATTGATCCCAAAGTTGCAGTTGAGGTCTCCCTGACAGTAGGAAGCTACCATATGTTTTGTTCCAATGAATTTTTCTCTTTTGCTCAATTAATCAATTCGTGTCAGGCCCGCTTCTTAATAAAAAGTTTTACCCAATGGGCTTTTCAGTACATAACTCCATTCCATCTGACTGCAACTTCCTCTATAATTTATTGAGATGCAGAGTCCATGGACTCAATCCCAAAGTGGCAATTTTATTATTGAAAAAAAAATTGTGAACCTTTTTTTTCTTTTTGACACATAGGCCGTAGCGGCATCTAAATCTGGAACTCCTAACAACTCACTTCAATCTCTTTACCAACGGGTTAGGTGTCACTGACAAAAAAAATAGCCAGCTTAACAGCATTAAGAAGAATATTCTCATTTGATTCTTTAATGGTGACGATTGGGGATAATCTTATAAGACCCTGAAGATTTGACGGTTAAATTTCTAATATATCTCTAAATACCAAAATTTAACCCCAAAATTAAAGTAAAAGAGAAATACCAAAGAAAAGCTTATTGAAATGCAGAGTGAGCCATGAGAACTAGGCAGGAATAGTTCTTCTGCCTCCTAAGCACGCCTCCTATCACACGTGCGCCTGATCGCGAAGAAGGCACGCGTAGAAAAAATAATTTGCTAACACAGAAAGAGAAAGCAATTGCTCTTCTTTTACTTGGAGTTAAAATTACTTTTATTGTCAAGGCTCCCTCTATTTATACGGGTTAGTAGCAAGGGGAGTACTAGGGGTGTTTCATGGTATCATGCATTTAGTGAGGAATTAATGCAGATTCTCACATCATGAACATGCAAGGTGGTATTTGTGTAGTAAGGAAAGAATGCAAATTTTTATTGAAAATTAATGTCTGCCTTTCTGCGTAGTTACAAAAACTGCTAATGAAGTGGTTTCTTCGTTACTTTCGCATAGGATATTGGAACTTGATGATTGAAAGCTTATAAAAGTAACTTTCAAATATTATAGGATTTTATTCAAAAAAGTTTACTCAGAGCTACTAAAATGACTGGAATGTAAATTTTGTTAGAATGGGTTTTAAAAAATTCCAAAAATCCAAGAGAAACGGAGTGGGGGTTGTTGGAATCCAAGCAACAGAGAATAGCGACACCAGAGAATAGTCACCATTTACACAAACAAGTAAACAAAAGAAAGAAAGAGAGAACATAATATTTAACGAGGTTTGGCAATTTGCCCACGTCCTCGGGACAGAAGGGGAGAGAGTTCTTATTGAATCAATCAATTACAAGTTATAAATATTGGGGACAATACCCCTCTATATATAGCAAAAGAAGCCACGAAGAAAAGGAAACCAAGAACACCGAATACGGATCAGAAATAAATTCTGAATCAGATTTGAAAACAGGTTGCGTATCCGCATTAGTCAACTATAAGTCGACTAATTACTCCTATTAGTTGACTAATACATGTATTAGTCAACTAGTCTGTAGTGAAATAGATTTGCCAACTCTCTGTATGTATCATTAGTCGATTAGGCCACATACTTCGTGACTAGACTGGGTTTCTCCTGTGCAATCCATCATTGATACGACTGATATGCTCTCGTATTTGACACCATTGATTGCATCGATCTTTGATTAAGCTCCAACAGGGTTTATTAAACTCTATTAACAAGATTCTACCTCTCTCCCCACAATTCTCCACCTTGGTAAATATTTCTCAAATCTGAGCCGAACATAACATAGTACCATGTCGACTCCAATTGGTTGCACCATTGTGGTTATCTACATACTCATGTCCAACGAGATCAAGCTACATGTAGTTCATCCAAACGAGCTCCACTGAGCTCACACAACTAGAAGGATATGAAGTAACTCTTTGCAATATGCAAACTTCACTCCTGAAACAACCTTGGTAAGCATATCAACGGGATTCTCCTTCGTGTGAATTTTCTGTAACTCGATGTCACCTTTATCAGGAATTTCCCAAACAAAGTGGAACCTGTCATCAATATGCTTAGTCCTTGCATGATATACCTGATTTTTTGCCAAGTAGATAGCACTCATGCTATCACAATTGATCTTCAACAGATTCTGATCAATTTTCAAGTCATCAAGCACTCCTTAAAGTCAAATTGCCTCCTTCATAGCCTCAGTCATGGACATATATTCGGCCTCTGTAGTAGACAATAAGACAGTAGACTGTAGTGTAGAGCGCTAGCTGACCGGTGCTTGGGACAATGTAAACACATATCGCGTTGTGGACGGGCGTTTGTCGAGCTCTCCAGCATAGTTAGAATTAACATATCCGATACACTCCTGCTTACCAGCAAACATGCTTCTTGAATTTCAAACCAATGTCTATGGTACTTTTATTAACCGTATAATCCACTTCATTGCCTTTCAATGACCCATGCCGGAATCGTGCAAATATTTACTCACCATTGAGATAGTTTGTGACAAGTCGGGTCTTATACACACCATTGTATACATTAAACTACCAACTGCACTAGCATAGGACACGTGAGTCATGTACTCACGCTCTTCAATAATAGGAGGAGACATAGTAGCTTTTAACTTGAAATAAGGAGCTAATGGTGTCCTCACAGACTTTGTATCATCGTTGATGCTGAACTTTCGAAGTTTCTTTTTCAAATACCCCTTCTATGTCAAGTTAACCTTACCACTTTTCCAGTCTCACTCAATCTCCATGCCTAGTACCTTCTTTATTTCACCTAGATATTTCATCTCGAATTCAAAAGACAATTCTTTCTTCAATTTATTAATAGCAGATCTGCTCTTACAAGCTATGAGCATATCATCCACGTACAAGAGTAGATAGATGTACTCTCCACCAGGTAGCTATTGTAATACACACATGGGTTGTAATGACTTCGTGTGTGCCACTTCCCTTTTATAAAACTGACCGCTTGTACCACTATCTTGATGATTACTTTAATCCATACAATGATTTCTTCAGTTTGCAGACCATATTCTCCTTTCTTGCAGTTTTGAACCTCGTCGGCTGAGACATGTAAATCTCCTCTTCAAGTCGCCATGGAGAAATGCGGTCTTCACATCGAGCTGATCAAGTTCCAACTCATACTGTGCTACCAGTACCAACAAAATCCGAATAGATGAGTGTTTTACAACATATAAGAATACCTCATTGTAGTCAATGCATTCTCGTTGAGCGTAGCCTTTAGCTACCAATCTGGTTTTGTAGTGTACAGTATCACCATCTAAAATCCTTGTTTCTTTGCAAATACCCACTTACGACCGATCGCCTTCTTTTTTTTGGATAACTCTGACAGTTCCCAAGTGTCGTTCTTGTGTACAGAACTCATCTCTTTCATCATGGCATCCTTCTACATCTTGGACTCCGAACTGATTTCAGCTTTCCTTAAGTAATCGGGACTATCTCCTCAATGACTGGGAGAGCATAGGCCACGATCATGTTAGTAGTGAGCCAACTGGTCTCACGTGGATTTCTCCGAGTTCTTCCAACTGCAATGTATTCTTGGACATTACCCATAGGTTGTCCTTGATCAACATTATTATCAGCATCCTGTTTGGCTATCTGATCATCTCCTGTGTCATCGAGGGTATGACCTCAAATGATACTGATTTTTCTAGAGACGGTGAAGTAGCATCGCTCTCAACTTGCTGCATTATCTTATTGGCCGTCTTGACTCTCCATATGCTGAGAGTTTGTAGGTTTCACCATTGAAGACCTCATTAAACATGACGTCTCTGCTCAAGATAAATTCATGTCCTTTGGATCCCAAATTTTATAGCCTTTTACTTCTTTCTTGAATCTTATAAAACACACATTTTCTCACCCTTGGGTCCAACTTGTCTTCCTTGACATAATGTAGGCCAGATACCCAAATGCCCCTAGCGAATAATACTGAGCAACTTTTTCTAACCAAACCTCTATAGAAGTTTTACATCATACTGCAGATGAAGGCAACCTATTAACAAGATGGCAAGCATACGCCAATACCTCAGCCCAAAAAGATTTCGATATGCCAGCGTTGGATAACATACAACAGACCTTCTCTAGCAAGGTCATGTTTATCTTTTCAGCCATTTGGTTTTGTTGTGTTGTTTCTCTTACTGTGAAGTGCCTTTTATGTCCTCATCATGACATAGTTGTAAGAAAGGATCACCTGTATACTCTCCTCTGTTATCTAAATGGAGTACCTTGATCTTCCTTCCCATTTTCTTCTCCATGTTCTTCTTCCACTCCACAAACAACTCCAGAACTTCCCCTTTATGCTTCATGGTATATACCCAACATCGCATAGAGTATCATCAAAGACACAAAGTAATGGTTACCTTCAATAGATGTCATCTTGGAAGGTCCTCAGACATACGTGTGAATATAATCCAGAATTTTCTCGGTGCAATGAGTTGCGGTGCCAAATCTCACCTTGGTTTTCTTTCCAATGATGCAATGTTCACAAAATTTTAATTTACAGGTACTGATACCTTTCAATAAACCTTTCTTTATAAGAGCTTGTAAAGATTTTTCTCTTATATGTATAGGCCTCATATGTCAGAGTTGGGTGCAATCATTATCTGAATTTGTAGAAGTCATCACTTATTTTGTAACCGTACTACCCTTCAAGTAGTAAAGATTATTAGGTCGAGCGCCCTTCAAAACAACCATCGAGCCTTTAATCATCTTGAAAACTCTATATCTAATAGATACTTCAAGACCCAATGCTTTTAAGGCACCAACAGAGATAAAATTCTTTTTCAGTTGAGATACATACCTCACATCTTTCAATTCCCGCACCACCCCTTCAAACATCTAGACCAAGATAGCACTTATCCCTTCCATGCGATATGGACGATCATCACTCATGACAACGGAACAACCATCTAGTTTCTCAAAATTAAAAAACCAATCTCAGTTGGGACACATATGATAGATAACTCATGTATCAATCATCCACTCAGAATCACCTGAGTAACTTACGGTAAGAGCAGTGACTGAGAATGAAAATACAGATGAGTCTGAGTGCAATCCATCTACCTACGAAGTATAACCCGATTAGGTATTGATCACCTGCGTAAGATTTGCTTCAATCTTTGACTCTTTCCTTTATTCTTATCCTTGATCTTTGGACAATTAACCTTCCAGTGCCCTAACTCTTTGCAGAAGGCACACTCGTTCTTCTTTAGATCTCTGAACCCTGCTCTGGACTTTGATCTCCCGCGAATGTCTTTGTCCTTCTGATTGGAACCCCTACCTTTTACCACTAATGTCTCTGTTGATATACTACTGGAAGAAGATTGTTTATCCTTCCTCCTCACTTTATAATTTACAAGAGTAACTGATACATCATTATAGTTAAGTGATTATTTCACATTAATCAAGGTAATAACGAATGTCCCATACTCTTCATCACGAAGAGAATTCAGAAGAATTAACGCATTATCTTCTTCTTCAATATGTACATCCACATTAACCAAATCTGTAAGAAATTTTGTGTAGTCGTTCATAGGCTCAGCAATAGAGAGTCCCTTCTTCAACTGGAAGCGATAAAGAATCCTCTTTAGATGCAGTCGAGACTCGATACTCTTCGTCAGATATTTCTTCTCGAGAATCTCCCACATCTTCATTGCAGTCGTCTCATACAGCACATGATACTTGATGTCTTGTTTCAAAAAAGAGCTTATAAGACCACACGCCGTTCTATTCATCTTGTCCCAATCCTTTTCAGAAGTCTCCTATGGATCTTCTTTCAATCATAGAGTGTCTTCAAGATTTGATGCCGTCAGTATATCCATCACCTCACACTTCCATATCCCAAAATTGTTCGTGCCATTAAACTTTACCTATCGATCTTCATCGGATGTGGGTTCACAGATTTCACCGTGAATTGACTTTCTCTGGTCATCTTCTTAATAGATTCCTCAATACAATGCAAAAAACAATTAGAGAAAATAAATCTAAACAGGAAAGATCATCTCTTTACCTCCTAACGAAACTATAGAAAATCTCCAAGTTCATTGCTCCACCTGAATGAAAAACTCCCGTCGAGCCCGAAGAGCTCTGATACCACTTGTTGGAATCCAAGCAACAGAGAACAACGACATCAGAGAATAGTCACCAATCACAGAACAAGTTGTAACACCCCGTTCCTGGAATACGTACTTAGATACGTATTCTAATTTTTCTATCATATTTCTTTGATTTAGCTTGTATTTGTTTTGTTTTATGATTATTGGTGTGATTGTTTTGTATTGGATTTGGATTCGTGGACTCGGAGTCAGCCCTAGTCTGAACCGGGGGCTCGATCCTAGTGTAATGCTTGATTTGGCCTTTCTGCTAGTCCGATTTAATCGATTTTAATTTCAAAAATCATTTTCTAATATTTTAAATTTTTCATGATTTTTGAAATTTTTCAGAATTATTTGCAAAATCTTCAAGCTCGGTTTCGGTCGGCATCGCTGACTGATACCTGAATTTTTAGTTTTCAAATGGAGTTGAATATTTAGAAACGGTTTTTGTATTACTTCTTAAAATCTTATTTCTAAGTAAATACTTTTTTTGAGATTTTTCAGAATTTATCGAAAATCCACCGGTTTTGGTGTCGACCGGTACCGCCGGAAGATTTCAGGATTTTTAATTTAAAAATCAGATTGAATTTCTCGAATCCGATTTCATCAAGCATCTTAAAATAATATTTTCTATTTTGAGAATTTTTCGGAGCGATTCTGAAATAGTTAATTTTTACCTTATTTGAATAATATTATTTTTCCCTTCTCTCTTCATTTTCTTCCTTCATTTCTTTTCCTTTCCCTTCCCAAAGTCAACCCCTAATAGCCAACTCCCCAATCACATCACTTGCCAATCTCATGTCCCATCACATCAATTTCCCTTTTACATAAACAATTTTTCCCCTCCTTTTCAATCATTCCTTTTTCTTTTTCTTTTTCTTTTTCTTTTCCTTCTTCTTTTCTTCTGCTTCTTCCTCCCCTGGCGCCCGACGACCCCCTTCCTCCGGCGCCCCAGTGGGGGCGGCACGTCGCCGGTGGCTAAGCGCGGCCAGGGGGCCTCCTGGCCCCCTGTGCGCGGGCATGGAGGGGGCGGCAACCCCCTCCCTCTCTCTTTTCTCGCTCTCTCTCTTTCTCCCTCTCACTGTTGGCCACACCGGCGGCCAGGGACGCCGCCGTGACCATTGGCCGGAGAGGGGCCGGCCAGCCCCCCCTCTCCCTTCTCTCTCTCAGATCTTTCCTCCCTCTCTTTCTTCTCTCTCCCTCTCCTCTCCCTCTCTTTTGGGGTGGCCGGCGGCCACCCCTGCCTGCGCCGGCCACGGCGGCCGGCGCGGCTCTCTGCGTCTCCTGGCCACAGCCAGGGAGCAGCAAGGCCAACCCAGGCCAGAGGCCTGGGCTGTGCGTGGGTATTGGGGTGGCAGCCCCTCTACTTTCTCTCTCCTCTCTCTCTCTCCCCCTACAACCCTCTCTCTCTCCTACAACCTCTCTCTCTAACTGATCTCCTCTCTTTACTATTTCTCTCTCTACTCTCTCTTATTCTCATTCTCTCTCTAAAATCCCTCTTTCTCTCTAGACTTTCTCTCTTTAAACCTCTCTTTCTCTCTAACTCTTTCTCTCTATTCTCTCTCTCCTCTTCTCTTTCTCTCTAAAAATAATAATATATGTATATTTTTAATATATGGATTGATGGTGTGCGCATATTTCTGGTGTTTCGAGATTTCACGCCATTTTTCGGTGAATTAGGCGAGTATAATTTCTTTTGAACATGCATCTATTTTATCATTATGCAAGTACATTTTCTGTGTTGCTATATGCTTTGCTATTACCGTTACATGCTTAGTAATTGCCACTGTAACTTTTATTACATAATACACCGATATACAAGTTGACATATGATATCCGACACCGGTACTTGTCATGCTATATTTGACATATGATACATGACACCGGTACTTGCCATGCTATATCTTGTCATGCAATATTTGACACATGATACCTGACACCGGTACTTGCCATGCTATATTTGACTTATGATATCCGATATCGGTACTCGCCATGCTATATTTGACTCATGATACTTGACACCGGTACTTGCCATGCTATATTTGACACTTGATATCCGACACCGGTACTTGCCATGTTATATTTGACACATGATACCTGACACCGGTACTTGCCATGCTATATTTGACTTATGATACCCGACACCGATACTTTTCATGCTATACTTGACACTTGATACCCGACACCGGTACTTGCCATGCTATACTTGACACTTGATATCCAACACCGGTACTTGTCATGCTATATTTGGCACATGATACATGACATCGGTACTTGCCATGCTATATTTGACTTATGATATCCGACACCGATACTTGCCATGCTATACTTGACACTTGATACCCGACACCGGTACTTGTTATGCTATACTTGACACTTGATACCCGACACCGGTACTTGCCATATTATACTTGACACTTGATACCCGACACCGGTACTTGCCATGCTATATTTGACACATGATACCTGACACCGGTACTTGACATGCTATATTTGACACATGATATCTGACATCGATACTTGCAATGCTATATTTGACACATGATACCTGACACCGGTACTTACCATGCTATAGCTGATACATGATATCTGACACCGTTACTTACCATGCTATATTTGACACATGATACCTGACACCGATACTTGCCATGCTATACTTGACACATGATATATAACACCAGTACTTGACATGTTATACTTGACACCTGATACCTGACACCTGTATTACCTGGCATATTCATGATTATTATGTTACCAGACATCTGGTACTCCTGTATTCCTGAACTCCTGTACTCATGTATCCCCTGTACTCCTGTCCCCTGCACTGTTACTCTTGTTAATAGCACAGTCATACCGGCTTCCGGCAAAACATGCCTGGTGTCGGGATGACAAGGATATATCCTACGATCGTGCTAGCATCCGGCGGATCTTGAATGGAACTAAGTGCCACATGGAGCAAAGTGTCACACCATACACGTGGAGGGGGCCACCTCTAGAATCCATTCCCCACACAGAGCAAAGTGCCACACCACACACGATGTGGGGGCCACCTCTTGAATCTGTGGGGTCCACCTCTTAAATCTGTGGGGCTACCTCCTGTATCAACCCTCAGAGCAAAGTGCCACAACACACACGTGGTGGGGGCCACCTCTTGAATCTGTGGGGGCCACCTCTTGAATTTGTAGGGCTACTTCCTTCCTCCTGCCTGTGCCGCTTGGTGTTAGCGTGATAAGTATCCTCAGTGCATGTTACCACACACACATACATGTATGATGATAACACCTGGAGCATATGTTATTTGGTCTCTCCCTATACGAATAATGGTACCCGCGTATCGGAGTTCGGATGAGTTCTACTAGAAGTGTGGGCTCCAGCGTGAACTGTCGGTGTTGTAGGACGCCGGTGGGAAAGGGACAAAAATAACATAAGAACATAACAACCAAATAGTAATAATATTAGGAACGTGTGATATTTGGTCTCTTTTGTTCGGGTCCTGATACTCACATATCAGACCCGAGTAAGTTCTACAGAGTGCGAACTCTAGTATGGACTATCGGTGTGTGAGGCGCTGGTAGGGAGGCGATTAAAATATCAAACGGTACTGATTATTATTATTGGATAAATTAAAATGCAACACCTTTATATTCTCCAGTTATAGTATTATGCTCTGAGTTGACACCCTATTTTATAACATATGACCTCTGTGATACCATGATTACTCCAGACACACTCTAGTTCTGTTACCCTGAGAGCACCTCAAGTTGTATGAACTCAGATGATGGTGACATCGGATATGTGGTATATAGATGAGGGTTTCCTTATTTGGATTATCCCCTCAACGTATCACCCCATGAATCCATAATCTGAGCTTATACAACTAGTTTTGTCCATACTTATATTTATCGCGTGTTTAGTGTATTTATTACATGTTTAATATATTTGCCGCGTGATTATGTGTACCTATGCTCTCTATACCGTTCCCATGCATGTTTTTCGATTCAAATTTATTGATATACATGTATTTACTTGATCTCAGTTTTACTGTCATTTTCTTTATGTTACTTGTCATTGCCTGTACCTGTATGTCTGAGCCACCTCACTTGATCATGTACACGTGTGACTGCCTGAGCACGCCATTTGGCTTTATCTTATGTACTCGCTGGGGTTGCTAACAACCCTGGATTCTCATGTCCAGATCCTGGAGTCTGGATCGTGGCCTTGTTGTACCTGATCGGAGTGACGCAGCTGAAGCGTGGATTAGCATTTGCCTATCCGGACCCTCTTCCTCCCAGCCTCCCCTTGATCGGCTCGCGAGATTCTCATCTTGCTACTCGTGAGTACTTTCCCGTATTTCATATTGTACATCCTGCTTTTGTGCTTCTTAGTGATCTTATATTCTTGAGATATTATATCATACCTTGTGATAACTGTGTACTTGTGTTATTATTGCTGGAATGTATATTACCACTGTGCTTCCGTACTCTGATTCTTACCTGTACTGATGCTTAGAGTATATACGTGAGGGTATTTCCGACATGCGTATATACGTCGCAGTAACGTCTCCGTACCCACCGGATCGGGGCGCTACAGGGTGGTATCAGAGCCTAGGCTCTCACATTCTCAATACAACCAGTCAGCAAATTAATGGTAAAGAAATTTGCAACTGGAATGCATGAGTCGTGGTTATACAATCCAACTACAAGTACAAAGTTATTTATTCCCTCTTGATCGTCCTTCCTTGATTCTTAAATCTCTTCCATTCTTTTTCCATTTCCAGTTCCTGTCATCCTTATACCAACTCAAGATTTGGGTAGACTGGTAGGGTAGCGGTAAGACAGATATGGGTCGCTATCATTATGTTCTGGCATTCTTTGACTCTGGTGCATCACCTTATCTTATGTTGGATAGTTTTTCAGCCTCGCATTCTATTCTTGTATTTATGGATACATCATGGGGAAATTAGCACAACAAGTGGGGTAGTCATCACTTATATAATCAGACAGACCGTATCATTACCTAAGGAGTGTCGGTATGAAACAGTATTCCAGATTCAGGGCTTCTGCCAGACAGAGTTATAGAGACAGCACTCGGGACTCGTTTTGGTTAGCATGATTTCTTGATCGTGTTCTCAGAGCCACCAACTCCTGGTAGTCTTTATATATTTGGTGGACCATGAGCCCCGCTAGCCTCACCGAGCGAGGGTCGTGTTCTAGTCACCCGTGAACTTAACCAGGCGTTGGCTTCGCTGCACCCTGGTGCTTAGCATTTGGCATTGTGTTACGCGTTGGCTTTGCCGCGTGAGCTCCGCCAAGTGCGAGCCTCGCAGAGCGTTAGCTCCGCTGCACCCTAATGCTTAACGCCTGAGTTGTGTTACGCGATGGCCTCACCTAGGCTTGGCTTCGTCCATGGCTAGTTCCTTCAGTGCTTAGCACTCTAGCCCGTTCCTCAGATTACTCCCGCCTAGCGTGTTTTCATGGATCCGATGAACAGGGTTTTCTCGCTGTATTTGAGCTATTGCCATGATTCTTATGAACGATCCATTAGGCCAACCTTACAGGGATTGAGTATTCTTTAATGTTTCATATGCAGTCGGATTGTCATTTAGAAGTCAGTATTCAGAATTCTTCATGGTAATTCTATATTCTCGGTTATGTCTTTTAGAGATTGCAACGCCCAGTATTCAGAAATCCTTGATTGTCAGTCTTCTTTATTTATGCTCAGTATTATCGGGATTTTCTTTATCTTCAGTATTCTGGTTTATTCTCGGAGAAGTAGTATATATGCAGCATCAGTAATTCTACTACAGACTCTTTGTCAATGACAGCTTCATGCCATGCGGGGCTTTATATTATATTATGGATTTCAGCACTATGAATTTCTAGAGACTTCATCAGTTTTCCTTCGCAATTCGAAAGAGACATCAGGTCAGTATTATTATGGTACCATCAAAGGATATATACGGCAGAAGTGCAGAAATGTCTCAGTCTTGAGTTTATCATTCAGTCGATTTATGGGAATTACCCTCAGTTACTCATATCTTGATTGGTATAATCCTCGTTCCTATCCTTTCTGTGTCCATTTTTCCCTTATCGAAATTTCGAGGACGAAATTTTTGTAAGGTAGATGGAATGTAACACCCCGTTCCTGGAATACGTACTTAGATACGTATTCTGATTTTTCTATCATATTTCTTTGATTTAGCTTATATTTATTTTTATTTTATGATTATTGGTGTGATTGTTTTGTATTGGATTTGGATTCGTGGACTCGGAGTCAGCCCTAGTCTGAACTGGGGGCCCGATCCTAGTGCATTGCTCGATTTGGCCTTTCTGGTAGTCCGATTTGACCGATTTCAGTTTTAAAAATCGTTTTCTAATATTTTAAATTTTTCATGATTTTCTGAAATTTTTCAGAATTATTTACAAAATCTTCAAAACGGTGTCGGTTGGCATCGCTGACTGATTCCCAGATTTTTAGTTTTCAAATAGAGTTGAATTTTAGAAACGGCTTTCGTATTACTTCTTAAAATCTTATTTTCTAACTAAAGGCATTTTTTTGAGATTTTTCAGAATTTATCGAAAATCCACCGGTTTGGTGTCGACCTGCACCGCCGGAAGATTTCAGGATTTTTAATTTTAAAACCAGATTGAATTTCTCGAATCTGATTTCACCGAGCATTTTAAAATAATATTTTCTATTTTTGAGAATTTTTCGGAGCGATTCTGAAATAGTTAATTTTTACCCTATTTGAATAATATTATTTTTCCCTTCTCTTTTCATTTTCTTCCTTCATTTCTTTTTTCTTTCCCTTCCCAAAGTCAACCCCTGACAGCCCACTCCCCAATCATATCACCTGCCAATCCCATGTCCAATCACATCAATTTCCCTCTTAAATAAACAATACTGCATGATTTGACCTTTTTGGTAATCAGATTTGATCGATTTCAGTTTCAAATATTATTTTTTAATATTCTAGATTTTTTATGATTTTCTGGAATTTTTCTTAATTAAATTGTAAATCTTCAACACCGGTGTCGACCAGTGTCGCTGATCGACTTTCGGATTTTTAATTCACGAATGGAGTTGAAAATCTAAAAACAGCTTTCACATTATTTCTTAAAATAATGTTTTCTATCTAAATAAATTTTTGGAGATTTTTCAGATTTTATCAAAATCCGGCCAACCCAGTGTAGACCGGTGTCAACGGTTGACTTCAGGATTTTTATCTTGAAAATGAGATTGAATTTCTGAAAACCGATTTCACCAAAAATCTTTAAATAATATTTATTATTTTTGAGAATTTTGGGAAGCTTTTCAAGGTACTTCATTTTTCGGGCTTTTCCTGAGTTCCAGTGTTTTCCCAGATACCGGAATTTTATCCGGATATTTTACCTTTTCTCTCTCCTTGTCTGACGCGAGATCCATCAACTCTAGGTTCAACAATTAATGCGGAGACTCTCTCCATTCCGCATTAAATGTTGTGTCCTTCAAAAGAAATCAACCCAATTCAAATCACCCATGCCTTTTTGTCTCTTCTTTAACGCGATTTTATATTTTCCTTTTTGAATGCAGCAACAATCTTCGCGTCCAGCTTTAGTAGCCCAGACGCGGGCTTCATTGCATGGAGACGCAAGTCTCCATTTTTTTGCGTTTCTTTTGCTTTGAATGGAGGGCAAGGTTGTAATAATAAACTTTACCCTTATATATAAGAACACCCACTCCCTTCTCTCTCCTTCATTATTTTTCTTCCCTCCTTCCTTTTCCAGCCAACAGGCCAACGAACAGCCCATAAAACAGCAGCCCCAAGCTCCTTGGCCGGCCATTACAACCCATCATCTCCACCAACTTCACCACCATTTCTACCACCACCTACACCACCTTAGCCACCACCAACCATACCATCTTCTTCTCCTCGTCATTCTCTTTCCAACGAGCTATTGGTTCGCCCCCCGAAACACCATTTTCAAATCTTCATTTTTTCATTTGAACTATACTTGCACCATCAACCTCCTTCTCTTTTGGGGCCTTGTGATTGGTAGTGAAAAGTGCATTTTTATCATTACATTTACCATCACATTTTCATATTTATTCATATAATTCTGCACATTTACTAATATTTTATGATTTATTGTGTGCAGGCCTTGAGAAATAAAAATAAAGAAATAAAGCCTCAAAAGAAGCCCAAAAGCCCATATTTAAGCCCAATGCAAAAGTTGCAATTATTAAATGTCAAAATTGCAATTACACAAGGGCAATAGTTGCAAATACAAAGAAGAGGGAAGGATAGACTTCTATTCAACCCTAAACACTTGCAGGATGAGGATAAAAGCCAAAGAAGAGAGTGCAAAGATAAGGAAATTCGTTAAAAAGATATTGGGAGATTTGAGATCTACGTAACTTGCTTCCCAAGTTATCCCGAAATCCACAAATAAAGAGTCAGGATGCAGCTTTCAGAAGGAAACGCCCAGATGGACGGACCAGAGGAGGCCACGCGCGAAAGCGCGCGGCTAGCAGAGATGACATGGCCGCGAAAACGCAGCCCAAGCCGCGTTTCCGTGGCAATCCAGTCTTATCCAGGTACCAGTTTTCGTGGGAGAGTTGTGTTGGGACTCTACTTCCTTCTGCACCTATAAATACCCCTGCAGACGCAACAGAAAGGGCGTACAGAAAATAGAGAGCAAAAATCTAGGGTTTTAGGCTAACTTGTAGTTTAGTTTAGGTTTTTATTTTCGTTTTCTTTTGTAATTTTTGTAACTGAGAGGAGAAGATGTTTTCATGGAGGAAGGAGATCTACTTGTACTGAGGGTGACAATCGGTGTAAGTTTTGCTTTTCTTCCATTGTTAATTAAATCGAATCAAGGTTCATTTTCATTCTTTTATTATTTTTGTTCTTTTATTCTTGTGTTATTGTATTGTTTCTCTCTAATGTCTTGCAGACCATGAGATCTGATCGCTTCGAGACTGCCTAGCCGAAGAAGTGCCCTTGATGGCCTATGGAGATGAACAAGCCGTTGCTTGCTAGCCTTTTCTTTTCGTAGTGTAGATCGCGAAGGTGGAAGATCCTATACGCCATACTTGTACGCCTTCAAAGACAAAGCAAGTCGTAGCAAAAGGATCAAAGGTAAGCAGGACTGAAGAGGTATGCATTTTTCTAGTTTATAGTCTTCTTCCTTTCTTCTATTTCTTTAGATTAGATGACAAACTCCACTTCTTTCTAATTTCTTTCACCTTCTCATTGTAAATACCATTGTTAATAAGAAAATACATAAAAAAGAGAAAACTTACTTAAACACTTCCATCGCTTGTCCCTCCCTGAGGATCACGACCCGCATAGCCCATTGCTACCGTGGATTAGAATTGAGCACCTCGCACTATTATTTCTAAATCTAAAATACCATATTTTGTGTGCAAGGAAAAACTCAATCAAAATTTTAGCGCCGTTGCCGGGGAGGGACGGTAAGTTTTTCTCTAAAAAAAATTATTAACTAATTCTTTTATTCTTTCTGTTTGCAGGTTTGGAGAACATGAAACAGCAGTAAGGACATATAGCAACTCTGTGCCTCTGCCCTCGAAGGCAGAGCAGCAGAGCCTACTACCTTGCCGCGCAAACGCAGCAATAGCCGCGGATCCGCGGCAGTAGTAGAGAACTACTTACTGAATTTTCTGCAGGTTGCTGCAATCTGAAATTTGATTTGTCAGCTCTGTTATATTTGTTCTGTGATAAACCTGTATACTGCTAATTAATCAACAGTAAAATACTTGTTGAAAAAGATAAAAAATTGATTAGACGTTTGCATTTTAGGCACGTGTCTTTTCAATTCATTTATTTTTACTATTGAAGAGTGCTGGAGCAAGATACGTTCGCATTGCATGTAGAATATGACTCATCTCTTGGTTGATTTTCATTGCTTTGAGTGAATCTTATTTACATATATTGTACACTTGCACAAACTTATCTTAAGGGCACTAACCCATAACAAGATAAGGTAGGGATTTAATCACCTTTCCTTGGCCCAAAAATCATATTCCAAGCACTCACTAACCCAAGCCTAACTAAAAATAAGTAGACGTTGGCCCTATGGACATCTCGGACTCAATTAGGAGATTATCCTAAGGGGGAACAGTGTTGGAATTTGACTCCTGCCAAATCAGTGTCTAGGAAGGGGATTGAGGGCCGAAAGCCCGAAGATTGGTGGTTATTTAATTAAGGAACGTCTTTGACGGAAAACCTCTCACCACTCTTGCCCTGACCTGGCTGATTAACTTGTAGTCAAAGTCTACACCCTACCTCCCGTGGACAGTCTAACCAGTTAGGAGTCGTCTAGGTCATAGGTCTACCCTAACTTAGGTTAGAATTTTTTTCTTTTTTTGTTTTTTGTTTGTTTTCTTTTTCTTTGTTTGTGTTTGTGTGATATGGCCTATAACAACAATTTTTTCAATTTTAATGAGGATCCATATTACACACCAACTTCTTTTTCGGATATTACAACCCGGCATATCATAATTTTGACCAATCTAGTGTGTCGGAATGGTCTTATCTGAATGAATATAACCCATACCCCCCATCTTATGACCATAATTTTCATACCACTTTCGACACTTCACAGAGTTCATGGGGTTTCGCTTCCCCCGAGTCCAATTTTCAACCAACTTGTCCTCCATATCCACCTTGTCCACAATATTCTCAAGATTCATACTCAGATCCACCCATTCAGAATAGAAAACCATCTATCCGGGAAATGATGAGTATGCAGGAGTCCAAGCAACAATCACCATCAATCTTAGACATGATGATGCGTGAGTCCACCGACTCACAACTTCATCACGATTACACTTCCTCTTTCAAGTCCAATCACAAAATGATGCACAAATTGACTATGAAAAGATGCTTAAAACCATGACTCAGGCTAGATTAGCTCGTGATCATGAAATAGATATGATGGTTCAATCTTTACGTTCTCACCGTCCGGCCAATTCTGCTTTCGCTGACCACTCTCTTAGAGCCGAAGAGTCACGTTGCTTTGGACAACAAGATTCTAATTCAGTACCATCATTTGAACTTGCCGAAACTCCAAATTTTGAAAGTTTGGCAAGTTATTCCTTTCCTGAAATAGAACTTGAGCATGAATATGATCCTGATCTCCCACTTGGTGATTCAATTTTACTTCCTGATTTAATAATGACTCTGGTGTCTTCACCTGATTTTACTTTTCCCGAGTCAACATTGGATCCTGTACCAATTCATCATGAAATTGAATCACCCATTTTTGATGATCATATTGAACTTGACCAATTTTACAATTTTGAAAGTCACATGGATAAATTGGCAAGTTCTCATTTTTATGATATTGAACTTAATGAGATATGTGACCTAGATTCTCAAATCTGTGATCAAGTTCAAATTCCCGAATCATTATTGACTCCTGTTTTGTTACCCAACTTAGGTAATCTTTTAGAGTCAGTTTTGATTTCCACACCTATCATTCCTGAACTTGAATCACCAACATTGAGTCACATTCCATTTTGGGAAACTGATTGTGGACTTGAGTTTCAGCTTATTGATTTGGACCCACTTCCTGAACCTAACCCGACTCCTGAACCCTTACTTGATTTAAGTTTCTTTCCTGAGTCGCTATTCGTTCCCATACTTACGACGTCCAAGTCAATCATTCCATCTTTTCACACTCCATTTTGGGACAAAGCGGTTGACACAATTGACTCTGAATATAATTATGAATTATGAAAATTTGATTGGGTGAAATTGCTAAAAAATGATCATACATACATTTTAGTGGGTTATACAAGGGAAATTTCTGATAGGTTCCTCCAAATACTACTTTATCTTGATTGGGTAGCAACGCTTGGCCCAATTAGACCACCACCGGAACCACCACCTTAAGGTAACTTCTGCCTTCCCTTCTTCTTTTTCATGCATATATGCATTCATTCATACATTGAGGACAATGCATGAGATAAGTGTGGGGGTAGGCTTTACTAACATACTAACATAGGTAGAAACTAACAAAAATTTGCTAATATTAAAAAAAATAAAAAATGAAAAAGGACAATATTTTGACTTATCTTTTGAAAGAAATCTAAGTTAATCTTAAGAATTAGGAAAATCATGATTAGGATTTCTAAAAACTTGGTCAAAATAAATAAATTGTTGAATTTTTAGGTATAGGAGGAAAATTTGAATAAGTAATTAGTTTTGATTTTTACCTTAATGAAATATGCATACCTAATACATTTACATATCTCGGATTCTAAGACAAAGACTCTTGTGCCCTATAATAAATAATAATAAAAAAGAAAAAGAAAAAAAAGAGAAATTCACTGATTAAGCTGGATACATGTGCCTCAAGAAGCATAAGTATTCACGCCTAAAGGTGATTTTATGAAATAAAGCCCTTAGTTTTGTGGCCTAATTCACTCGAATCCTTAAGTCCGCGGGGTGTTTTCTCACCTGGTGCCCTAAAGCCGACCGGTTTGGGTGCCACCGACTTTAAGTTCGCTACATGGGTGGATTAGAAAGCCTAAGGAAACTAAAAAAAATTACTTTTATATGTACTAACACATCTAATAGTCAATTAGTTAGGTATGAGGGCCTCAAGAAGCCTTGATACTTACACGAAAGAAAATTAGATGAGTTATACATATTAAAAAAAGAAAAAAGAAAAAAATATAATAATAATAATAAAGAGGCATGAGAGTCCAAGTTAAGGAATTCCTAGTAAAAATTCACAAGCATGCATATGACTTAGGGTAACGAAAAAGACTATACAAACATTCAATTTTGATCCTTACTTAAAAAGGAAAACAATTTACTATGTAAAGACTAAGTTTAAGAATGAATAAAAATGATAATACTAAAAACTTATAGATTACTTGGTTTCTTCAAACATATTTCAAATATTTTCCTTTTTATGGATTTTGTGGGTGTAATCCGCTGAAAACCCTCACGAGACAACACTCGTCCTTTAGGGTAACCTAGGGGTTTAACGGCTTGTTGCACGTACTAAGTGCAATCGTGATTCCTACGAAAGTGAGTTAGCTAGTTTAGTTTTTCTTTTTCTTTTTGATTTTTACTCGAGGACGAGCAAAAAGATAAGTGTGTGGGTGTGATTGGTAGTGAAAAGTGCATTTTTATCATTACATTTACCATCACATTTTCATATTTATTCATATAATTCTGCACATTTACTAATATTTTATGATTTATTGTGTGCAGGCCTTGAGAAATAAAAATAAAGAAATAAAGCCTCAAAAGAAGCCCAAAAGCCCATATTTAAGCCTAATGCAAAAGTTGTAATTATTAAATGTCAAAATTGCAATTACACAAGGGCAATAGTTGCAAATACAAAGAAGAGGGAAGGATAGACTTCTAGTCAATCCTAAACACTTGCAGGATGAGGATAAAAGCCAAAGAAGAGAGTGCAAAGATAAGGAAATTCATTTAAAAAGATATTGGGAGATTTGAGATCTAGGTAACTTGTTTCCCAAGTTATCCCGAAATCCACAAATAAAGAGTCAGGATGCAGCTTCCAGAAGGAAACGACCAGATAGACGGATTAGAGGAGGCCACGGGCGAAAGCACGTGGCCAGCAGAGATGACATGGCTGCGGAAACGCGGCCCAAGCCGCGTTTTCGCGGCAATCCAGTCTTATCCAGGGACCAGTTTTCGTGGGAGAGTTGTGTTGGGACTCTACTTCCTTCTGCACCTATAAATACCCCTGCAGACGCAACAGAAAGGGCGTACAGAAAATAGAGAGCAAAAATCTAGGGTTTTAGGCTAACTTGTAGTTTAGTTTAGGTTTTTATTTTCGTTTTCTTTTGTAATTTTTGTAACTGAGAGGAGAAGATGTTTTCATGGAGGAAGGAAATCTACTTGTACTGAGGGTGACAATCGGTGTGAGTTTTGCTTTTCTTCCATTGTTAATTAAATCGAATCAAGGTTCGTTTTCGTTCTTTTATTGTTTTTGTTCTTTTATTCTTGTGTTATTGTATTGTTTCTCTCTAATGTCTTGCAAACCATGAGATCTGATCGCTTCGAGACTGCCTAGCCGAAGAAGTGCCGTTGATGGCCTATGGAGATGAACAAGCCGTCGCTTGCTAGTCTTTTCTTTTCGTAGTGTAGATCGCGAAGGTGGAAGATCCTATACGCCATACTTGTACGCCTTCAAAGACAAAGTAAGTCGTTGTAAAAGGATCAAAAGTAAGCAGGACTAAAGAGGTATGTATTTTTCTAGTTTATAGTCTTCTTCCTTTCTTCTATTTCTTTAGATTAGATGACAAACTCCACTTCTTTCTAATTTCTTTCACCTTCTCATTGTAAATACCATTGTTAATAAGAAAATACATAAAAAAGAGATAACTTACTTAAACGCTTCCATCGCTAGTCCCTCCCTGAGGATCACGACCCGCATAGCCCATTGCTACCGCGGATTAGAATTGAGCACCTCGCACTATTATTTCTAAATCTAAAATATCATATTTTGTGTGCAGGGAAAAACTCAATCACCTTGGCCACCCAACTCTGGCCAACTCCGGTTGCCGCCGGCGAACACCGGCCAAGCCACGGTCGGCCTACCTCCCCCTTCTCTTCTTTCTTTCTTTCTTTCCTTTGCATTTCTTTCTTTCCTTCCTTCTTTCTTTTCCTTCCATTTTCTTTTCTTTTCTTTTCTTTTCTTTTCTAAACCTGTGTCTCCCTCTCTCTCTTTCTTGCGTCTCTCATTTTCCCCTGTCACTCACTTTCTCTTGTTAATCATTAGACGCGGATTCTACCCCTGCGTCCGAGTAATTATTCAACGCGATCCTCGCGTTCTTTTGTCAACGTGACGCGGAACACATACTCGCGTCTGCGTTTTCCTGTATTATAAAATGCGGGTCTCAGACCCCGCGTTTGTGGCATCAACGCGGCGCAATCCCCGCGTCTGCGACCCATGCGTCTTCATTCTCACTTTTTCTGATTCATCCTTCACCTCCTCTCTTTTTTATATATAATATTGGTTATTGAACGCGTTGGTTACTTGGACTCCGGAGCTTGGGATTTCCCGGTGTATTTCTTAAAGTTTTAGGCGAGTGATCTCGCTTTCCTTCGGATTTTCCTGCTTCGTCATGTTGATCAATATTATATTATTTTCTTGGCACACTTGCATGTATCAGGCTATCACTTGTCGCTTGGCTAATATCACATCTCAGGCATATGTCTCATGGCACCTATTATGCTACTACTTGATACTCGCCTCGTTATGGCATATTGATACTTAGCTTGCGATTATCATATTTACGGGAATCCTGTGACTTGAAATTATAATACTCTTGTACTCTTGAACTCCTGATCTTGTCATGCGCTTGCTTTCTCGTAAATTGATAATTACACAATAAATCATAAAAAGAAACCACTTGAATCGGGTCGGGGGAAACTTGCGGCTATCAATATATGTTCGTGTTTACAGTGGTTTTAGGTATGTTGTGCAACTACATTTCCGGTTTGACCTGAGCGCCTCCAGGCGACCGAGGGGAGCGCTGGCTCCCTCCTTTCTGGTACCATCTTGATAAAGGCATCCTATAAGACCCTACTGTATGCCTTGCGGCAGGTTCCGTCCTCCAGCAACGGAATAATCCTGGGCCATGGTCCCGGGTATGCACGGGACCCACTGTTAACATTGTTCGTTGATACCCCCGTTGGTTTCCAATAACAGCCTCAATTTACTCATATGTGGATGTATGTGTGCTGGGACGCTATTACACATACCTAGACATATGGGTAGAACGAGTAATAAGTATAAATATTGAAAATGGTAGCAATAAAATTATTCAGACCTTATCACTTTCATTTTATGACTCCATTTCTTACTTACTGTACATGTACTCTCGACACAGTTCTTGATGCTTAATACTGTTTTGATCACATCCACACAAATACCTATCTCTACACGACACTTGGCATTCACCTGTCTATTTGTTAGGGAGTTTCTGACTCCCCTGGACTTGCATGTTTAGGTTCTGAAGCCTGGACTGAAGCGGAGCCCTCCACTGAAGATCAAGCTTATCTCTCGGCACAGGCCGACTAGTCCCAGCTCCTTCTGTTCTTGAACCTCCCTGCAAGCTCGTGGATCTTCTTTTCAGCCCGTGAGCACCTTTTGCTGTACAAATTGTAAATTTCACTTTTGTACCTTGCTGTGATATAATGTACATGTACCAGTATATCACGCTCTGTGATAACTTTGTAATCCTTATGTTAGAATGTATATTGCCACGTGCTTCCGTACTCTGATTTTTTTTGTACTGATGCTTAGCGTATATACGTGAGGGTATTTCTGACCTGCGTATATACGTCGCAGTAGCGTCCCGTACCCGCCGGATCGGGGCGTTACAGGTTGGTATCAGAGCCCAGACTCTCACACCTACAGTATAACTAAATTGCAAATTAATGGGATCTTGATTTGCAGTTGGAATACATGAGTTTCGGTTATACATTTCAACTACAATATACAAAGTTATCCATTCCTTTTTGATATTCCTTCCCTTGATTCCTAAAGTCCATCTATCTTTTGCTTTCACTCCTCTTTCCAGACATCATTTACCAACATAGATATAGATAAAAGGTCAGGACGTAACAACTCCGGGCAGCCACAGGACGGGCCCACAGGGGGAAATGCTGATATTCTAAGAGTTATCCAAAATATAGTGGATAATCAACAAAGGCAGACCGAACTCTTTCGGCAAGGCTTGATAACAACTCCTCAAGAACGAAGGCCGAGCAACGTGTCAGACTTCAGGCGGTTGCAGCCGGCAATATTTACAGGGGGAGAGAGACCGCTAGATGCCGAATAATGGCTAATCGACACCACAGATCTCTTGAAGGCAGCACGGGTTCCAGAGGAAGATCAGGTGGAGGTCACCAAGATCCAACTAAAGGATGTGGCTAGAAACTGGTGGCTAGCTGAAGAAGCGAGACTGGATAAACTCATCACTTGGGACCAGTTCTCTAAAAGCTTTTATGAAAGATTCTTCCCTACCACAGCTCAGAAGGAGATGGAAGAGCAATTCATCCGACTTCAATAATGGAACCGATCTGTTGATGAATATGCTGCTGAGTTTTTAAGGCTTAGTCGTTTTGCTCCATATATGATAACTGACGAAGAGAAACGGGCGAGCAGATTTCAGCAGGGCTTACAAATGGATATTCAAGTCCTTTTGATCCCCAACAGCTGAAAACATATTCCCAGGTCCTCACTATAGCTCGAGAAGTGGAGCGAGGATTGGAGAAAAAGAATCTTGATCAGATGAGAAAACAGGCCTTGAAGAGGCCATTTCAACAACTGGGCAGAGGAGGTCCAGTCAGAGCTGTAAAGGCCCAAATGGTTAGAAGACCATTTCGATCAGCCCCTCTTCAGTCAACTCAAATAATTCCCGTTTGTAATTATTGCCAAAGGCCAGGTCACTTGCAAAAGGATTGTCACAGGGCTAATGGGTTATGCTTGGCATGTGGATCTGGTGATCACACAATAGAAGGCTGTCCCCATAAGAGAACTGGGATGATGAATCGAACCCTACCGGCACTTCCTGCACCTATTGGACAGAGGAACCCAGGGCCGATGGTCGGAAGGGCCCCTCTCCCTCCACAACAACGGGTTTTTCGCCCAGCTCCAAGGGGTGGAAGAACAACAATAGGTCGTGAAAAAGGACGGGCCTACAACTTGACAGCGGAAGAGGCCCAAACTTCTAGAGAAGTGGTGACAGGTAAGATCATGGTGCACTCTAAACCTGTTTTAGCCCTCTTTGATTCTGGCGCTTCTCATTGTTACATATCAGATAGTTTCGCTGCTTTGCACTCTATACCTGTTGAATATTTAGACCACCAGTGGGAGATTAGTACCGGTAATGGGGTAGTCATCTCTAATAGAATTTGTATAGATTGTCCGGTGGAATTGTGTAACAGGATATTAGCAGCGGATATGCTCGTACTAGATACTAAAGGGTACGACGTAATCTTAGGCATGACTTAGCTCAACAAATACCATGCGGTTATTGATTGTCGAAACAAGAAGGTTATTTTCAGAATACCACTTCAGCCTGAGTTCCAATTTGAAGGAGAACATAAACCTGCCAAGGGAAAAACACAGATGACTACTGTTGAGATCCAGGAAAAGGGAGTACCAGTTTGGAATGAGTTTCCAGAAGTATTTAAAGAGATCTCAGGACTTCCACCCGATAGAGCAATTGAGTTCTCCATTGATACCATTCCGGGCACAGTCCCAATATCTAAAGCCCCATACAGAATGGCACCCACTGAGTTAGAAGTTCTAAAGAGGAAGTTACAGGAATATTCTGACAAGGGATTGATTAGACCGAGTACTTCACCATGGAGAGCTCCGGTACTATTGGCCAACAAGAAAGATGGTGGTAAGCGGTTGTGTATAGACTACAGAGAGTTAAACAAAGTTACCATCAAGAATAAGTATCCCTTACCAAGAATTGATGATCTTTTTGATCAACTTCATGGAGCCCGAGTGTTTTCAAAATTGGATTTATAATCAGGTTATCATCAACTGAAAGTGAAGAAAGAAGATATTCCAAAGACAGCATTCCGAACTCGTTATGGTCATTACGAATTTCTGGTCATGCCCTTCGGAGTGACAAATGCCCCAGCTGTCTTTATGGATTTGATGAACCGAGTTTTCTCGTCATATTTGGACCAGTTTGTCGTGGTGTTTATCGATGATATCTTGATATATTTAAAAAACGACAGAGAGCATGCAGAACACTTGAGAATAGTGCTACAGACTCTCCTGCAGGAACAACTTTATGCTAAGCAAAGCAAGTGTGAGTTCTGGTTAGACCGTATAGCTTTCTTGGGTCATGTAGTTTCAGAAGAAGGAATTTCAGTCGACCCTAATAAGATCCAGGCAGTAAAAGATTGGCCAATCCCAAGGACAGTAACAGAAATTAAAAGCTTTATTGGATTAGCCGGATATTACAGAAGATTTGTACAAGACTTCTCCAAAATCGCAGCCCCATTAATAAAGCTCACCAGAAAGGGAGAAAGGTACCTATGGTCAGAGGAATGCACTACATCATTTGAACAATTAAAGGAAAGACTAATTTCAGCTCCAATCTTGAAGACTCCCTCGGGAACAGGAGGGATGGTTATATATAGTGATGCATCCGAAAAAGGCCTAGGATGTGTATTAATGCAGCATGGTCATGTCATAACTTATGCATCTAGGAATTGAAACCACATGAGAGAAATTACCCAACCCATGACTTAGAACTAGCGGCGGTAATATTTGCATTGAAGATCTGGAGACACTACCTTCTGGGGGACAAAGTATTGATCTATACTGATCATAAGAGTCTTAAGTATATCTTCACACAGAAATAATTAAACATGAGGCAAAGGCGGTGGCTTGAATTGATGGCCGACTATGACATAGACTTACAGTACCATCCCGGTAAGGACAATACAGTCCCAGATGCATTAAGTAGGAGACCAGAGAATAAAGTATTATTACAACTTACTCAACAGAAGGAATTGCTTCGGGAAATCATAAAGTTGGACTTAATGCTAATACGAGGAACTGATGAGTCAGGTCAATTAATGACCTTCCTGATTCAACCAACTCTCATAAAGGAAATTAAGGAAGCTCAAAAGGAAGACCCCAGATTACAGAAATTCAGGGCTCAAGTAGAAGCTGGATTAAGGACAGATATCTGTATTCATTCGGATGGTGCACTTTATTTTGGTAACAGAATCTGCGTACCACAAGGGGAAGTTCGGCAGAAAGTTTTGACAGAGGCACACAGTTCGGCTTATTCCATGCACCCAGGAGGAAATAAAATGTATCAAGACTTGAAGCAGAAGTTTTGGTGAAATGCCATGAAGAGGGAGATAGCCCAGTACGTGGCAAAATGCTTGGTTTGTCAGCAAATAAAGGTAGAACATCAGAGAACAGCTAGACTTCTACAACCATTACCGATACCCGAATGGAAGTGGGAACATATCACCATGGATTTTGTCACAACTCTACCCCGCAGTCCTAAGGGTAACAATGCAGTATGGGTAATCGTTGATCGCCTCACAAAAGCAGCTCACTTCCTACCTTTCAGAATAGGTCAGTCAACAGAAGTTCTTGCAGATAAATATATGAAAGAAATCGTTCGTCTACATGGAGTTCCAGTTAGCATCGTGTCAGATAGAGACACGAGATTCCGATCGTATTTCTGGGAAAGTCTCCAAGAAAATTTAGGAACTCGTCTGAAATTCAGTACCTCATATCATCCCCAGACAGATGGACAATCTGAACGAACTATCCAAATCCTTGAAGACATGTTACGAGCCTGCATGATAGAATTTAAAGGGTCATTGGAAGACTATATTCATTTGGTAGAATTCTCTTATAATAACAGCTATCAGGCCAGTATCAAGATGGCACCATTTGAAGCACTATATGACAGAAAATGCAGATCGCCAATATGTTGGGATGAAGTCGGCGAAAGAAGACTTATGGGACCAGATATTCTAGTTCAGACAACAGATAAAGTCCGAATTATCAGAGATCATCTCCAGGCAGCACAGAGCCGGCAGAAGAGTTGGGCAGACACTAATAGAAGACCGTTGGAATTCAGAACAGGTGATCATGTATTTTTAAGGATATCCCCAACCAAAGGGATAATCCGATTCGGTACTCGCGGAAAACTTAGTCCAAGATACATCGGCCCATTTGAAATTTTGGATCGTGTGGGAGCTGTGGCTTACCGATTGGCATTGCCACCATCCTTAGAAGGAGTACATAATGTATTCCATATATCACAGTTGAGGAAGTATGTCAAGGATGAAAGTCACATTCTAGATCACTCAGAATTAGAACTACAACCAGATTTATCCTACAAAGAGCAGCCGATGGCCATTCTGGACAGAAGTGTTAAAGCATTGAAAAATCGGGAAATTCCATTGGTACTGGTATCTTGGAATAGGCATGCCCCAGGAGAAGCTACGTGGGAACGAGAGGATATTATTCGTGAACGTTACCCCCAACTCTTTCCATCTTAGTTGGTAAAATTCCTTACCCCTATTCTTTCTGCCTCAACATCCCCATTATCAAAATTCGAGGACGAAATTTTTGATAAGGTGGATGGATTGTAACGCCCCATCCTCAGTATACGTACCCAGCTATGTGTCCTGATTTTTGGAGCGTATTTTTTATTTATTTTCTGTTATTTAAATTCTTACTCATATAGCAGTACTGCATGATTTGACCTTTTTGGTAATCAGATTTGATCAATTTCAGTTTCAAATATTATTTTTTAATATTCTAGATTTTTCATGATTTTCTGGAATTTTTCTGAATTAAATTGTAAATCTTCAACACCAGTGTCGACCAGTGTCGCTGATCGACTTTCGGATTTTAATTCACAAATGGAGTTGAAAATCTAAAAACAGCTTTCACATTATTTCTTAAAATAATGTTTTCTATCTAAATAAAATTTTGGAGATTTTTCAGATTTTATCAAAATCCGGCCGACCCGGTGTAGACCGGTGTCAACGGTTGACTTCAGAATTTTTATCTTGAAAATGAGATTGAATTTCTAAAAACCGATTTCACCAAAAATCTTTAAATAATATTTATTATTTTTGAGAATTTTGGGAAGCTTTTCAAGGTACTTCATTTTTCGGGTTTTTCCTGAGTTTCCGGTGTTTTCCCAGATACCGGAATTCTATCCGGATATTTTACCTTTTCTCTCTCCTTGTCTGACGCGAGATCCACCAACTCTGGGTTCAACAATTAATGCGGAGACTCTCTCCATCCGCATTTAATGTTGTGTCCTTCAAAAGAAATCAACCCAATTCAAATCACCCATGCCTTTTTGTCTCTTCTTTAACGCGATTTTATATTTTCCTTTTTGGACGCAGCAACAATCTCCGCGTCCAGCTTTAGTAGCCCAGACGCGGGCTTCATTGCATGGAGACGCAAGTCTCCATTTTTTTGCGTTTCTTTTGCTTTGAATGGAGGGCAAGGTTGTAATAATAAACTTTACCCTTATATATAAGAACACCCACTCCCTTCTCTCTTCTTCATTATTTTTCTTCCCTCCTTCCTTTTTCCAGCCAACAGGCCAACGAACAGCCCATAAAACAGCAGCCCCAAGCTCCTTGGCCGGCCATTACAACCCATCTTCTCCACCAACTTCACCACCATTTCCACCACCACCTACACCACCTTAGCCACCACCAACCATACCATCTTCTTCTCCTCGTCATTCTCTTTCCAACGAGCTATTGGTTTGCCCTCCGAAACACCATTTTCAAATTTTCATTTTTTTCATTTGAACTACACTTGCACCATCAACCTCCTTCTCTTTTGGGGCCTTGGCCACCCAACTCCGGCCAACTCCGGTCGCCGTCGGCGAACACCGGCCAAGCCACGGTCGTCCTACCTCCCCCTTCTCTTCTTTCTTTCTTTCTTTCCTTTGCATTTCTTTCTTTCCTTCCTTCTTTCTTTTCCTTCCATTTTCTTTTCTTTTCTTTTCTAAACCTGCGTCTCCCCCTCTCTCTTTCTTGCGTCTCTCACTTTCTCCTATCACTCACTTTCTCTTGTTAATCACTAGACGCGGATTCTACCCCCTGCGTCCGAGTAATTATTCAACGAGATCCTCGCGTTCTTTTGTCAACGTGACGCGGAACACATACTCGCGTCTGCGTTTTCCTGTATTATAAAACGCGGGTTTCAGACCCCGCGTTTGTGGCATCAACGCGGCGCAATCCCCGCGTCTGCGACCCCTGCGTCTTCATTCTCACTTTTTCTGATTCATCCTTCACCTCCTTTCTTTTTTATATATAATATTGGTTATTGAACGCGTTGGTTACTTGGACTCCGGAGCTTGGGATTTTCCGGTGTATTTCTTAAAGTTTTAGGCGAGTGATCTCGCTTTCCTTCGGATTTTCCTGCTTCGTCATGTTGACCAATATTATATTATTTTCTTGGCACACTTGCATGTATCAGGCTATCACTTGTCGCTTGGCTAATATCACATCTCAGGCATATGTCTCATGGCACCTATTATGCTACTACTTGATACTCGCCTCGTTATGGCATATTGATACTTAGCTTGCGATTATCATATTTACGGGAATCCTGTGACTTGAAATTATAATACTCTTGTACTCTTGAACTCCTGATCTTGTCATGCGCTTGCTTTCCCGTAAATTGATAATTACACAATAAATCATAAAAAGAAACCACTAGAATCGGGTCAGGGGAAACTTGCGGCTATCAATATATGTTCGTATTTATAGTGGTTTTAGGTATGTTGTGCAACTACATTTCCGGTTTGACCTGAGGGCCTCTAGGCGACCGAGGGGAGCGCTGGCTCCCTCCTTTCTGGTACCATCTTGATAAGGGCATCCTATAAGACCCTACTGTACGCCTTGCGGCAGGTTCCGTCCTCTAGCAACGGAACAATCCTGGGCCGTGGTCCCATATTGTTCGTTGATACCCCCGTTAGTTTTCAATAACAGCCTCAATTTACTCATATGTGGATGTATGTGTGCTGGGACGCTATTACACATACCTAGACATTTGGGTAGAACGAGTAATAAGTATAAATATTGAAAATGGTAGCAATAGAATTATTCAGGCCTTATCACTTTCATTTTATGACTCCATTTCTTACTTACTGTACATGTACTCTCGACACAGTTCTTGATGCTTAATATTGTTTTGATCACATCCACACAAATACATATCTCTACACGACACTTGACATTCACCTGTCTATTTGTTAGGGAGTTTCTGACTCCCCTGGACTTTCATGTTCAGGTTCTGAAGCCTGAACTGAAGCGGAGCCCTCCACTGAAGATCAAGCTTATCTCTCGGCACAGGCCGACTAGTCCCAGCTCCTTCTGTTCTTGAACCTCCCTGCAAGCTCGGGGATCTTCTTTTCAGCCCGTGAGCACCTTTTGCTGTACAAATTGTAAATTTCACTTTTGTACCTTGCTGTGATATAATGTACATGTACCAGTATATCACGCTCTGTGATAACTTTGTAATCCTTATGTTGGAATGTATATTGCCACGTGCTTCCGTACTCTGATTCTTGTTTGTACTGATGTTTAGCGTATATACGTGAGGGTATTTCTGACCTGCGTATATACGTCGCAGTAGCGTCCCATACCCGCCGGATCGGGGTGTTACACCGATACTCGCCATGCTATATTTGACACGTGATACCTGACATTGGTACTTGCCATGCTATATTTGACACTTGATATCCGACACCGGTACTTGCCATGCTATATTTGACACGTGATGCCTGACACCGGTACTTGCCATGCTATATTTGACTTATGATATCCAGCACCGATACTTGTCATGCTATACTTGACACTTGATACCCGACACCGGTACTTGTCATGCTATACTTGACACTTGATACCCGACACCGGTACTTGCCATGCTATACTTGACACTTGATATCCTACACCGATACTTGCCATGCTATATTTGACACATGATACCTGACACTGGTACTTGCCATGCTATATTTGACACATGATACCTGACACCGGTACTTGCCATGCTATATTTGACTTATGATATCCGACATCGATACTTGCCATGCTATACTTGACACTTGATACCCGACATCGGTACTTGCCATGCTATACTTGACACTTGATACCCGACACCGGTACTTGCCATGCTATACTTGACACTTGATACCTGACACCGGTACTTGCCATACTATATTTGACACATGATGCCTGACACCGGTACTTGCCATGCTATATTTGACACATGATACTTGACACCGGTACTTGCCTTGCTATATTTGACACATGATATCTGACACCGATACTTGCCATGCTATATTTGACAAATGATACCTGACACCGGTACTTGCCATGCTATAGTTGATACATGATATCTGACACCGGTACTTGCCATGCTATATTTGACACATGATACCTGATAACAGTACTTGCCATGCTATATTTGACACATGATACCTGACACCGATACTTGCCATGCTATATTTGACACATGATACCTGACACCGATACTTGCCATGCTATATTTGACACATGATACAGACACCGATACTTGCCATGCTACACTTGACACATGATATATAACACCGGTACTTAACATGTTATACTTGACACCTGTATTACCTGGCATATTCATGATTATTATGTTACCAGACATCTGGTACTCCTGTATTCCTGAACTCCTGTACTCCTGTATCCCCTGTACTCCTGTCCCCTGCACTGTTACTCTTGTTAATAGCACAGTCATACTGGCGTTCGGCAAAACATGCCTGGTGTCGGGATGACGAGGATGTATCCCATGATCGTGCTAGCATCCGGCGGATCTTGAATGGAGCTAAGTGCCACACGGAGCTAAGTGCCACACCATACACGTGGTGGGGGCCACCTCTTGAATCTGTGGGGGCCACCTCTAGAATCCATTCCCCACACAGAGCAAAGTGCCACATCACACACGTGGCGGGGGCCACCTCTTGAATCTGTGGGGCTACCTCCTGTATCAACCCTCAGATCAAAGTGCCACATGGAGCAAAGTGTCACACCACACACGTGGTGGGGGCCACCTCTTGAATCTGTAGGGCTACTTCCTTCCTCCTGCTTGTGCCGCCTGGTGTTAGCGTGATAAACATCCTCAGTGCATATTAACACACACACACACACACACATGTATGATGATAACGCCTGGACCATATGTTATTTGGTCTCTCCCCTATTCGAATAATGGTACCCGCGTATCGGAGTTTGGATAAGTTCTACTAGAAGTGCGGGCTCTAGCGTGAATTGTCGGTGTTGTGGGACGTTGGTGGGATAGAGACAAGAATAACATAAGAACATAACAACCAAACAGTAATAATATTAGGAACGTGTGATATTTGGTCTCTCCTTTGTTCGGGTCCTAGTACTCACATATCAGACCTGAGTAAGTTCTACAGAGTGCGAACTCTAATATGGACTGTCGGTGATGTGAGGCGCTGGTAGGGAGGCAATTAAAATATCAAACGGTACTGATTATTATTATTGGATAAATTAAAATGCAACACCTTTATATTATCCAGTTATAGTGTTATACTCTAAGTTGACACCCTGTTTTATAACATATGACCTCTGTGATACCATGATTACTCCAAACACACTCTAGTTCTGTTACCCTGGGGGCAACTCAAGTTGTATGAATTCAGATGATGGTGACATCGGATATATGGTATATAGATGAGGGTTTCCTTGTTTGGATTATCCCCTCGACGTATCAACCCCATGAATCCATAATCTGAGCTTATACAACTAGTTTATACTTATATTTATCGCGTGTTTAGTGTATTTATCACATGTTTAATATATTTGTCGCATGATTATGTGTACCTATACTCTCTATACCATTTCCATGCATGTTTTCCGATTCAGATTTATTGATATACATGTATTTACTTGATCTCAGATTTACTGTCATTTTCTTTATGTTACTTGTCATTGCCTGTACCTGTATGCCTGAGCCACCTCACTTGATCATATACACGTGTGACTGTCTGAGCACGCCATTTGGCTTTATCCTATGTACTCGCTGGGATTGCTAACAACTCTGGATTCTCATGTCCAGATCCTGGAGTCTGGACCGTGGCCTTACTGTACCTGATCGGAGTGGCGTAGCTGAAGCGTGGATTAGCATTTACCTATCCGGACCCTCTTCCTCCCAGCCTCCCCTTGATCTGCTCGCGAGATTCTCATCTTACTACTCGTGAGTACTTTCCCGTATTTCATATTGTACATCCTGCTTTTGTGCTTCTTAGTGATTTTATATTCTTGAGATATTATATCATATCTTATGATAACTGCGTACTTGTGTTATTATTACTGGAATGTATATTACCACTGTGCTTCCGTACTCTAATTCTTGCTTGTACTGATGCTTAGCGTATATACGTGAGGGTATTTCTGACCTGCGTATATACGTCGCAGTAACGTCCGTACCCACCGGATCGGGGCGTTACACAAGTAAACAAAGGAAAGAAAGAGAGAACACAAGATTTAACGAGGTTCGATAATTTGCCTACATCCTCGGGACAAAATGGGAGAGAGTTCTTATTGAATCAACCAATTACATGTTATAAATATTGGGGATAATACCCCTCTACATATAGCCAAAGAAGTCTCGAAGAAAAGGAAACTAAAAGCACCAAATTCGGACCAGAAACAAACTCTGAATTAGATTTGGAAACAGGTCGCGCATCCTTATTAGTCGGCTATAAAGTTGACTAATTACTCCTATTAGTCGACTAATACATGTATTAGTCGACTAGTCTGTAGTGAAACAGATTTGTCAACTCCGTGTATATCATTAGTCGACTAGGCCAAATACTTAGTCGACTAGGCTAAGTTCCTCCTGTGCAATCCACCATTGATATGACTAATACACTTTCGTATTTGACACCATTGATTGCATCGATTTTTGACTAAACTCCAACAAAGTTTAAAAAACTCTATCAATAAGATTTTACCCTCTCTCCCCACATGAGTAAACTTAGTGACTGTAATCAATTTGAAACAATGTTCACATGAGGAAGGACTCAAGCATCTCTCAAATGAGTGTATAGGCTCTGATTCGGCTTTGCAGAGGAGCACAATTCTATACAAAAAAAAAAACCCGAACACGTCTCGAATGAGTTCCTATTTATGAAGTTCGGGCCGCTTCTCTTGAAAATTTCAAAAAATCAGATATTGAAGCATAATCCATCCTAAAAAATAAAAATCATTTACGATCAAACTCAAGCTGACAATGGGCCAGCTCTTCTTACAGCCAGGCACAGATATTGGTACAACAACAATTGATTAAGGCACAAACCAAAAAATTAGAAAGAGTGCCATTAATTTTTTGAACAATTTTACCCCCAAAGAAAAGTCCAAAATGTCCCTCCTTCTTCCTCCGCGGTGACCACCGGCGGTCCCCTGCTCCCCACCGCCGCACCTCCCTCGTCCCCAACCCCCTCCTCCCTCCCCTACCCCCTCTCCCCTACACGACCCCCTCCCCTTTCCCCCCTCTCACCCTTCCACCTTTCCCGTGCGCCGACCCCAGCCCCCTCCCTGCACCAACTCCCCTCCCCTGCACCTCCCCTGCACCGACTCCCCTCCCCCTCCCCCTCCCCCTCCCCCTCACGATTTCGTTCGGCCACGAATGGCTGGATGGTTGCAGTTCCGTTCGGCCAACCATGGTCGAACGGTTAACCGTTCGACCATGGTTGGCCGAATGGAACTGCAACCATCCAGCCATCCGTGGCCGAACGAAGTCGCGAGGGGAGGAGGAGGAGGTGGTAGGAGGGACAGGGGAAGGGGCAAGGGTGTGCAGGAAAAGGGGGAGGGCGGGGAGGGGCGAGAGGGGAAGGGAGGGTGGGGCGGGGGGAGGTCAACTGCAGAGGGCGACGAGGGGGGAGGGCAGGGAAGGAGGGGGAGGGCGGAGGGGTAGTGGGAGACCACCGACAACGAGGAGGGGAGGTGACTAAGAGGATGGCCGGGATATCTTGAGAATTTTAAAAAAATTGACGTGTGCCTTAATTAATTTTCTGGGTGCACTAATCTGGCCTGTGCCTTAACCAATTATTGTTGTGCCATTATCCGTGCCTCTGAGAGACTTCCACCATGTGCTTAGACAAAAGGCACAACAGTAAATTTTTGACAAAAATTATTGATATAGTGATTTTAGCTCGGATTTGAGCTCGAGCTCTCCTTCCCTATGCTTGAAAGCGGGCACTATAAAGCCGACTATTGAAGAACTCGTTTTTTCAAGAGTTCGTGTGGGTCCTAACGGTGCAAAAAGTTCCGGTAGAAGTGCTATTACAGACTGGTCAGTCGATGTGGATCTCCTCGCTGTTCGAACGGAAAAGCCCCGCTCTGCAGAAATTGATTGTAGAATTGAGTAGGGAAGAAATTTGGGGAATCACTTGCTGCTACCAGCAAAAGAAAACGAAACCCTAGCAATAAAGAAGAAGAGGAAGAAGAGATTGGGATGGCGAATTTCAGTCCATTTCCTCCTCAATTGCAGCAGCAGCATGTTTTTCCTCCTCCTCTTCAGCAGCAGCAGCATTATTATATCTCAAACCCCCCGAACCCGAACCCGAACCCGAACGACGCACCGTCACCGTCGTCTGCGGACCCCACTCCCGCCGCCGCCGCCGCCGCCGCCGCCGCAACTCTGGTGGTGCGGCATCTGCCGGAGGCGATCCCCTACGAGATGCTATCCCGCCTCTTTTCTCACTATGGCGCCTCCTCTGTCCGCCCTTGCGCCGGTGGAAAGTAAATACTTCTCATCTAACTCCTTCCTATTTCCACTTAATTTCAGTTTGAAATCTGCAGTTCCTAAAATCTTACTTTTTACCCTTTTTTGGTACTAGTTGTGATATATGCATATAAAATGAAGAACATCCATTTCAGTCTTTCGATGTGCTAGCAAATTTAATTCTTGATAGGATTCAATAGGTTCTAGGAAATACTTTGTAGGATTGCACCCCAATTAGTTGGGAATGAACCCATATTCGATCTTGGTGTTGAAGAAAAATGAAGTTCAAGGAAATATTTTGGTTTAGATGGCAATTGCAGCATAATCATCATTATACTAGAGGTATGCTCACATGATGGCATATGAACGGGATAAGTTTTTTTTGAGTACAATCTGGATGGAATAGTCTTACTTTTGCTTATGTACATGTCTACATTGTTGAGATTTGCTTCTTTTCATCTTTTTTTCTGCAGGTTAAGAAATTGTGCCTTTGTCGATTTCAAGGATGAGGCTTTGGCTTCTCAAGCACAAGCTCGGATGAATAGGTGCTTACCTATTATTTGCACGAGATACTTGTTTAAATTCAGCTTCTTAAATATTTGAGAGCAAGCCTAGAGTCCCAGTGATCTTATGCCGAATCACGCTTTATCTTTGTTAGCTCTATTAATCTTGACTACTGAATTATTATTTCCTTCGGTTACTTTCTTTCCTAAATATTTTCTTTTTGTGCCACTTTGTCTTCTCTCTTGGTTTTACTTCAGGTTGAGATTTCTGGGGAAGGTGTTATCAGTAGAGAGAGTAGGCACAAATACAAAGAATACGGATTCACTAAGTGAATCTCAGTCTCGGAAGGACTCTTCCGCTCCACTGCCATTATTGTTGAAGGATTCTTCCAATCCAGTGAACTCAGTTTATGCTGGTGAACCAATTGCTCCAAGACTTGGTGTGGACTATCCATTTCCTCCCCAGCTTGAGTATGTACCCTACATAAATGCTGAGGTCCTCATGCCTAGTACCTTTCTATGAGCATTGTCCACTAAAGTTTTGAAACTATGGATTGCATTCCAAGGTATACTGAATGAGTTATTGAGATAGGTTTAGCTGATAGCCATATTTTTCACCCCTACGTCAACCAAACTTATCAACTCACTAGTAAAACTTCCAAAAAGACTTGTTGACATGAATTCAGGACAATAAATCCAATTACAATTAGAAGGGCATGAAATGGGGAAGGTCAGGTCTTATGGACTAAATATTGTTCATGCATAACTAGTTACTTCATAGATAGTAAAAATACCTAAAATATCTTATAGCATCAAGGTAGGATAAATATTTAAACTAGAAAGTAAATCCTCAAAATATGCAATTATTTGAAGTCACAAACACGATTGCTGCATTTCGACATGGTCACTGGCATCAGAAACAACAATTCTTAAAAATCAAGCATGAGGCATGGTTATATATGCGTGTTTTCCTGTGTATATGTGTATTTTGTTAGGATTATGACGTGAATACGTCATGAAGGTAGATGAAAACTCGAAGATCAAAAAACGGACGTGTACAAGAATCTGTGCATAGGAGCAGTGACTAGTACTAGGTATAGTTGACTAATCTCAGGGATTAGTCGACTAATACATTGTATTGTCGACTAGCTTGACCAACAGAGAGTTGGGGGTTCTTGGATTTGTAAGAGTAGTCGACTAGTATTTGGGCCTAGTCGACTAATACATGATAGTCGACTAATGCCCTGGCCTTGTCGACTAATGTCGGATCTGGCAGTTTCCTTTTCTGAATCTATTTTGAGTCCGAGCTGGATTCGAGTTTTTTTTATTCTGAGGCAGTGATTGTTCGTATTGATGGAGTTTGTTTAGAATTAGGAGAGTTCTATGATCTATAAATAACCCCTTAGGGGTGGTCTTCAATGTATTCTAAGAGAATCCCACTGAACTAGTAATTCTAAGGGTGTAATTCATCTAGGTGAGAGATTTGTGAGGGAAACTTAGCCATAAGGGTTCGCTATTCTTGGCGACTATCAAGGACTTGTAATCTTCTTAGCGTGAGGTGTAAGTAATTCTTATTATACCCCCCAAAGTTTTTAATAAAGTTTCTCCTCTCTTCTCCCGCGGACGTACACACGATCTGTTTGATCGGTGGAGCCACGTTATATTGTGTGTTGGCTTTCTATATACTTTGCAATATCTTCTTCTTCTCTTCTTCACGTTACCTTAGTAGATCCTGTGGTTTGTTTCCGCTGCGTCGCTCTAGTCGATCCGGTCGTGGGGGCGTCCTCCCCTAAAATCACAACATATTTAACATACATGAATATATGTATTGGCATGTTATTCATGCATGAAAGAAATTATTGTTATTATAATTAGTTTTTGTTGAAAGGGGGATGACATACTTTATCTTGTACATACTTTTGAGTCGAATAAGGCTTTACAGATTTGCAAGTGGTTGACATGGATGGACAGGGATGTCCTGTCCGGCCATGTGGGACACATCAATTTTTGGCCAGGGGAACTGTCCTGCAAAACGGCAACAGTTCAAAACAAAAACATGATATAAAATAAACTTATGTGACTTTTGTCCTATAAGAAGTGTAAATAAGACCAAGAGCAAATGGTTTTTTTTTTTTTTGTACTTGAATCGGAAGAGACATCATTTTGGAAAAAAGATCAAAATTGACCTTTAGGAACAGGACCGATCATATTATCCACTTGGCAGTTGCACATGGTGTTAAATTTAAACAGCACCATTATGTATTCTGTTATAGATTATAGTTTGGATATCTGATACAAGATATGTTATATATGCAGGGGTGAGTTTCCATATCCTGCAATAAGAAAAAGAGGCCTACTAACATCTCCACTAGTTTGGCAGTAAAATTATCTAGTTCTTCTGATAGTTGGGTCAGGTGGCATCTTTGATGTTATACCTATGTCAATGTGAGGACTCATAGAAAGTTAGATATCTATTGCATTTGAAAGTGCGCTAAGTCACATCAAAGCTTTCATGATGGTCCGGGATCAAATTCCAAGTTCTCATGCCATAGAACTTATGCTGTTTAAAGTGAGAGCTTATACACCCCAACTTGCACCAATTAGCATGACACCAAATCAATGTGCCCACATATACAAACTCTACATATAGTCTTTGTATGGACAGTCTTATTCACAGAAGTAATTCCACATCAAGTTTGCCACTCTGTACCTTTGTAATATTTTTTATGCTTAGATCCAATTAAATTATGACTAATAACTTGAGTCATTTCTGGACATTCCTGCAATAGGCCTAGGACTTAGCTTAGTAGCTCTCATAATTTATATCTTGTGTAGCAAAATGATAATTAGCGTCTTTTAGAAGTACATGTATCAAAATTTATCTCTCAAGCACATAATTAGCATTCTGTTATATTTGAGAACAAAAACTCCATAGTGAGTATTAGTTCTAGAGATGCAGGCAGACACAGGTACAACATGACTATCTTAACCGGTGAAATATTTGGAGAAAATCACAATTGTTGTTTGCTAACTACTTTAAGCATGCACTTAAACAATTCCTTTTCAGTATTACCTCATGACAAAATTGATACCCAAGATACCCATGGAAAAAGGTAAGTCTAGAATTTCTAGCGGAGTGTACTGTAATTCAATGTAAGTATTTATCAGAATAAACAAATATAGCCTAGAAACAAAGAAAAAAGTTTTTTTTTTCCTTTCCACTTTTTGTCTATGTGCAGCTTCAAACTTCCTTTTTGTTTAAATAACCTCCAAACTAAGAACTTTTTGTAATAGCACCATATATTTTATCTTACCTTTTAAGAGGCTCGGATGCTTGTTGGTGTGGCTGGATTGGCCAAGCAAATCTGAGTATTCAATACTATTCTATGTACAAGCAATAAGAATTCTTGGTGGAGTATATGCATATCTTCAACTTTAATCTGTAACTTAGGAAATTTGTTTTCTACACAATCGAGAGGTGAAAACTTATGATAAACTGCTGTTTTAGGATATATTGCTAGTTCATATTTATCATCTGCATCTAATTTGTGGATGGTTAGTTGCAGTCAGTCTTATAGGAGGAATTTTCATGGAAGAGTTACAGTACTCTTTCGCCCCTCCGAGTTGTAGGGTGTGCTTTTTTTTTCCTTTTTCTTTGAAGTCTACTTCAATTTGGTAAACGGTTTGCTGCTCTTTTTCTTATACAGCTGAACTGTGGTTCTTTTACAGGTATGAATATCCACCGCCAGATGGGAATATACTTACCAATATTGTCAATGCCCTCATTGGTATTCCTCGCTTTTATACACAGGTCTGAAATTTCTTTCCCTGATAATATAGTTTACTCCTTACGTATTCTTCCTGTGCTTCGTCATTTGCTCTTCTTGAACATTGGATATAAATTGGTCACAAGAAACTTGTATGCTAGAATATAGTGATACTACTTATTCTTTCTTTCCAATCTGATGGTAATGAAATGGCCTTAAGAAATGTTCTTTTATTATTTAATTAAAACTAAAAACAGCTATCTCTTTGCAGGTTCTACATTTGATGAACAAGATGAATCTTCCAGCTCCTTTTCGTATGGCATTGCCAACCCCACCCCTTCCACCTCCAGTTCCTGCCCCTCCTCCTCCACCACCTCCTGTCCCAGTTGAACCTCCACGGGCCGATCTATCAAGTGATGAGTCTGAGCTGGAGTCGTCAGAAGTATTTATGCTGATTGATTAGATTTCTTCTCAATATTTTTTTTGTAGTATATCTTTAATCATGTTTCTTTTGCACTTGATATTGCCAGGATGATGCTGGTGACAACCACAACCGAAAACGTATTAAACGAGAAGCGATTGTAGGCCCTGCTATTGATAAGGCTGTGGCACATGAAGCTGTTGGTTTGAAACCTGTTAGCTTGGTTCCAAAAGAGGTTCCATTGATAAAGAAGAAAAACCCAGTGCTACAGGTTCTCTTTGCTGTAAATGGGCTTAGCAAGATGAATCCTTTCAACCATGTGATCAATTTTCTTGATTTGCCACAGATAAAAATCGCCTCTAAGCCAATACAAAAGGAAATTACTTATGACGGTAATAGCACTAAAGAACTGACTGAGCCACTACAAAAGCTGGATGAACAAAGGCCTTATGCAACACCAGCGGAAATAGAAAAAGGGAAGTTACCTCCAGAGGACATATTATCTCTTCCTATGTTCAAGGTACTTGAAAAGCTCTACCTATTTCTTATATTTTGCTGACATTTCTTTTTCTTTCTTTTTTTTCTTTTCTTTTTGTGAATAAGGTGTAAAATCCCAGTCTGCCACTGTTTGCTCCACAAGGGAAAAACATATGCTGAATTGCTACCATGTGAATGCAAGGAAATATTAGACTAGACATATGTAATGCATACTGCCCACTATATTGTTATGTCAGGTTACGGTTATTGAATAGATCCAGTATGTTATATCATTTGTTCAATGTATGAGTTCGGTCTCTACCAATAGCAAAAAAGAAAAAAGGAAAAAAAAAGGAAAACAAAACAAAAAGAGCATGTAAACATTGCTTGCATTGGTCATTGTGATGTCAAATATATGTCAACCCTTTGTTGGCAAACTGGATTTACTCGGAATAGTGAGGTTCATTCATTATTGCTAACACATATCTGCATGTTCTTCCCAACTTTTTAATTATTCAAATCTCGGCAGTTATATATACTGTTCGGAGCTTGTAGACCATGTTCTAAAATCCCTTGTCATGAAGCTTCATGACCATTGCCAATTGCAGAATAGGTAGTTGGTCCTTGGCTGGGTAGAGGTTGCATATAAATGAACAGTTGAATCCGTTGTAGAAAAGGACCACCAAGGACTTGAGAAAAGGGGTCATTCCAGAAGAAGATGAGGAGAAGGACAAGGTCAAGGAGGGTCTATATGTAGTTAGTGAGGACTCAAGATTCTTTAAAAGAGAACATAATTCATACCGGTTATGTGCTATTTAAAATGATGGATTAGTGGGGCAATGTCTGAGTGGTTTTGGCTGGAGATAAGAAGCTAGTGGAAGATAAATGGTGGGAGGTGTAATAAGGGCTGTGAAATAACTTGCTGTGCATAAGATATACTGATATAAGGATGATTTCTGTTTGACCCTGTTGAGGTGGATCAAGAGTTAGTGAGCGATCTTAATGTCTCGATAATTCCTATTTGACGACATGACTGGTGCCTGTGCATGATGCTGAGATGAGTGCATTGAAAAAGATTACTAGTACAAATAGAGACAGGTGCCATAGGAATGGAACAAAAAGGCAATTTGACAATTTCTTAAAGTTGAGGTGTAACATACATAAAACTGAATTAACCATAAATGCAATAAATTTGGATGCATTGAAACATAATAAGATTTGTTCCAGTAAAATAGAAAACGACCATGATTGAAGTAAAGGAAATCATATCATATAAACTATATTATGGAAGTGAAAGAGATGGTTCAAGAAAAGAATGAAGTCACGTATGTTCGTGAATTGTTGACTCATGAACAATCTAGACTTATTAAAATTCACATATGGTTTTCTTTCGGGATTTTTAAATCTTTTCTTTACCAGGATTGTTAATTTTTTTATTGAAAGAATCGTGTATTGGGTAATTTTACATGGAATACTGGAGCAAACCTTACATCCTTTTCCCCTTTTCTCTCTATTCTCTTCTTCCTTATCATTTTCTTTTACATTATTTCTTTTCTTTTTTTTTTTGAAGTAAAGGTGCACCAAATAAGATGCCCCTTCCAAGAGCAAAGCCCACCCCCCCCCCCCCCCCTCACTCTCATTTTCTATTGTCCCTTTAACCAACCAGTCTCCTTTTAGTTGATTCTTTTATATATACTTTTTTTTTTTTGAAGTCATAGGTGCACCAAATAAGATGCCCCTTCCAAGAGCAAAGCCTGGACTGTCTCTCCCCTTTCACTCTCATTTTCTGTTGTCCCTTTAACCAACAAAGCTCCTTTTAGTTGATTCTTATATATATGTGTGTGTGTGTGTGTGTGAGAGAGAGAGAGAGAGAGAGAGAGAGAGAGAGAGAGAGAGAGAGATGGCTCCTTTCAAAAGGATTTGAGCCCGAATCCTTCCCATTGAAATTCAATCTCCCGACATTCAAATGTAAGATCCACTCTGTTGAAGTTGATCGACATTATTTGAAGTCTCAAAAAACCAAAAATCATGTCATTTAAATAATTTTTGCTTGTTTATAAAGTATGCGTAAAATGGACGGCCGAAAATAGCATTTTGCTTAAATTTATGACTTTAGACATACAAATTCTCGATCCGACCATTTGATCATGATCTAAACATTTAAAAACCCCTACAAACCAATTTTTGTTTGATTTCAAATATCATACACCGTTAAACTAAACAACTCACTACTTTCGGCCGTTTGTTTTGCGCCTACTTGATGGATAAGCAAAAAGTATTCAAAAGACATGATTTATTGTTTTTAGAGACTTTAAATAATGTAGATCAACTTCAACGGAGTGGATCTTGAATTTAAATGTCGAGGGATTGAATTTCAATGGGAAGGATTTGGGTCCGGATCCTTTTGAAAGGATCCTAGTCTATATATATATATATATATATATATATATATATATATATATATATATATATATATATATATATATATATATATATATATATATAAAACTATATTATGGAAGTGAAAGAGATGGTTCAAGAAAAGAATGAAGTCACTTGTGTTCGTGAATCGTTGACTCATGAACAATCTAGCCTTATTAAAATTCACATATGGGTATTCTTTCGGGATTTTAAATATTCTCTTTTCCAGGATTATTAAATGTTTTTTTTTGTTGAAAGAATCATGTATTGGGTAATTTTTAACATGGAATTACTAGAGCTAACCTTATACATTTCCCCCATTTTCTCTATTCTCTTCTTCCTTGTCGTTTTCTTTAACATTATTTTTTAGAAGTAATAGGTGCACCAAATAAGATGCCCCCTTCCAAGAGCAAAGCCTGTTTGTCTCTCACCTTTCATTCTCATTTTCTATTGTCCCTTAACCAGCCAAGCTCCTTTTAGTTGATTCTTTTGTGTGTGTGTGTGTTGTGTGTGTGTGTGTATTGAAGTAATAGGTTCACCAAATAAGATGCCCCTTCCAGGAGCAAAGCTTGGACTGTCTTTCCCCTTTCACTCTCATTTTCTATTGTCCCTTTAACGAACCAAGCTCTTTTAGTTGATATGTGTGTGTGCGCGCGCGCGCGCGCGCACACACATATATAGGAATGTTTCTCAAACTAAGTTTTGTGAGAACTTTACGATGGGCCACCCCATGAATGATCCGAACCGTTCATCTTTATCTACATACTCAAATTAGGCTAACAATGAAAAATCACGTGATTCCAGCCCCTTTACCTATGAATCAAATTACATTTTTTTTGTGCGGCTAATATCACATATTTTGTGTAACCACTTAATATATGGGTAAAAAGGTATGGAATCACGTGATATTTCATTGTTAGCCTGCCTAATTTGAATATGTAGATCAAGATGAACGGTTCAGATCATTCATGGGGTGACCTATTGTGGAGTTCTCAAGAAGCTTAGTTTGAGAACCCGTTCTCATATGATCATTTCCTCTATATATATATATTTATATATATATATATATAGAGATAGACTTGTATCCTTTCAAAAGGATTTGATCCCGGATCCTTCCCACTCAAATTCAACCCTCCAACATTCGAATACAAGATCCACTCCGTTGAAGTTGATCTATACTATTTCAAGTATCTAAAACCAAAAATCAAGTGTTTTAAATACTTTTTGCCCATCCATCAAGCGACGCAAAATGGACGGCCGAAAGTAGTGAGTTGGTTAGATCTATGTCTTTAGACATACAAATTCTCGATCCGGCCATTTCATTATGATCTAAACATTAAAAAACCCCTATAAACTAATTTTTGTTAGATTTCAAATGTTCTACACCGTTAAACTAACCAACTCACTATTTAGGCCGTCCGTTTTTTACCCTACTTGATGGATGGGCAAAAAGTATTTAAAACACTTGATTTTTGGTTTATAGATACTTGAAATAGTATAGATCAACTTCAACGGAGTGGATCTTGTATTCGAATGTTGGAGGGTTGAATTTGAGTGGGAAGGATCCGGGTTCAAATCCTTTTGAAAGGATACAAGTCTATCTCTATATATATATATAGTGAAAGGTAAATACTCACACTCCCATACTAATTACCCAAATCCAACTCCTTATTTGACAATAGTAACGTGGAACCTCCCCCTTAAGGAGTATGACTGGCAGGCTACCCCGTTTTCATGCACACACGTATTTTTATTTTTATGAGAGAGATCCTATATCTTTGTATTTGATCGTATGAAGTTGATTAATTTCTGTTTGAGCTAAGCTAGGGTGATGACCATGGTCTTCTCCCCTCTCTTCAATTTTTTAGACATGTAATTATAACTTCTAATTAGGATTTGTATCATATATTTGGGATAATTAATGAATACTTCAACACACACATATTCATCTGTCCTCAAGGGAGCGCTCGACTAGTTAGATCATGGATTTACTCCCCAGTAGGTCACCAGTTCGAATCTCTAGATGTACATTTAGCCCCACTGATATATAAAAATGAGGACTTACCTGTTCAGGACTTATCGATTCTGTGTGGTAGCGGGCAACGCACATGACCCACGAGATTAGTCGTGGTGCGCTGAGCGGTCTCGGATACCCGGATGGTTTCAATATATATATATATATATATATATATATATATATATATATATATATATATATATATATATATATATATATATATCTTGTTCCTCTTGCTGGATGTCAAAACCAGTAAATATCGTATGTTAAAGCTTTTCTTCCATAAAACAAATCCAAATCATTTTACAAATTTTGATATTAGTGGTTTAAGATTAAAATCTATAGGATTAATCATTGACACTTTTTTCTTCTTCTCTTGATAAAGCATGTCGCACAAGATACTTTAGCCGTACACATATTTACATACAATATGTATGTTTCCTTATGAAAATATATGCATATAGATATCCACAACACACAAACATGAGGAGATCCTCAGGTGAGAACTAGCTCTTATGATAAGGTTCGTGCGAACTCAATGGTGGGCCATTCTAGACGATCCAACTATTCATCTTGATCTAAAAATTCAAATTAGTCTAAGAATTGGAGAACATGTATTAGATACACATCTAGAGTTTAGATCTACAAGAAGGCCAACCATTATCCTTTTTTTTTAATCTTTACTTTGATCATTAGTAGATTCATTCAATCTTCTACAAGATGACCAACTTTGTTTCGGTTAGTGGATTCAGTTGATTCTAGATGGTGAGTTAATGATCTATAAAAAGATTGGATATTTTATTTCTCTTATATTTTTTCGAGCAGTAGATCTAGTGAGATGAATTGTGCTTCTTGAAGACGAATCTCGGTGCTATTTTTTGGCGCTCTAGCTATTTTATGAGTTTTAAGGTTTTTTTTGAGTTACTAAGAGTTGTATTGCGTGAGTGGGTTCTCATGTATGAGAGTTATTAGAGAGATTGGATTCAATGTAATATTTTGTACTATTTTTATTAATAAAAATAAATAACGTAAAAAATACACAACACATATATATTATATCTATATATGGAGTTTGACTATGCTCCTTCGATGAGGATTGACATCAAATCATACTTATTGGAATTAAGTGATTGGACATCTATTCTAAAAATTCATCCTGTTGAAGTTGGTCTACATTATTTGGAGTATCTAAAAATCAGTAGATTTTTTAAGTTTTCTCACCCATCCATCAAGTAGTTACAAAATGAGCGGTCAAAAGTAGCGAGTTATTAAGTTTTATGGTTTAGAATGTTTCTTAACACGACAAAAAAAATATTTTCTAAGGGTTTTAAAGTGTTTAGATCATGATCTAAATGTTGGATTTTCAAATTGTATTTTCCAAACCATAGATCACAAAACTCTTTTACTTTTAGCTGTCTATTTTTAGGCCACTTGATGCACATGTAAGAAATCACAAAAATATTTGATTTTTGTTTTTAGGCACGTGAAATGATTCAGATCTTGTTGAATAATTTTGATTTTCAATTTTAATTGCTATATATATTTTTTCATGTGATAGGATCTATGCTCAAATCCTACCAATATGATCGTAGTCAAACTACATATATGTGTGTGTGTACATATATATACTTTCCATGTGTGTGTGTGCGCGCGCGCGTGCCTGTGTGTGGTGTGCGTGCATGTGTCTTTGTGTGTGTGTGTGTTGGGGGGGGGGGGTGAATAATTCTAGAAAGGTTTGGATTCCTTACACTGAAATTTAATCATGGGTTTCCACTCGTCCACATAGAGGTTGCACAACATGAAGTTCATATAGGATCTCTAATTTGTGAACTTAAAAAATTTAACCAATGTTTTGGCTTTCTTTAATATAGATCTCTAACAAGTATTCTAATTGATGTTAACCCCTCCTCAAGATAAATTCTTGATACATGTCCCGGAAAATGTACGGCCCATCTATTAATGAGTCTCATCTGCAAATGATGTCTAGAAATTTGATATAACTATATCAAATGTTAGCGAAGATGCTAAACTAAATTGCCTATTCCTTCTCTCCTTGTACAAAAACTAAACACTTCTCTTCTCTCCTCCATACTTTAGCAGTCCATCTTTAGTGAGAAATCAAAAAAACTCGAGAGGAATTTGAAGACTGGGTGAAATCGAGCCGAAAGAATGGCCGGTTTATGGCAAAGGCAACCAAAGATCCTGCAAGAAGTCAGCCAAATGTAAATTAATTTAGAATTTCATTAGAGCAAGTAATCTTTCTGCATTTGAATTTTTTTCCAATTATTTAAATTAAAATACCTGAATGCATTAACCATTCTTATATGCATGACATGAAGAAGAAAATGGAAAAGTCCCAAATTTAGTGACCATGTCAGTCACGTTCAACTAGTGTCATGGCCATTGTGGTGTCGTTTCTTTTCTCCAAGCTAGATTGCTTTTCAAGTTGAAACCTTCTCCGGAGCCATATCATGCACATTTCAAATTATGGGGAGGCTACACAGGAACAATTCAAGTTTGTCAAGAGGGCAAGATGCTTATTTTCTTATTGCATCTTTGATTGTATATAGTTACTTACATGGAAACAAATTCAGTTGTCGGTAAAACTTGATGTGAAGCATGGGCTAAAAAAAAATCTAGGGAAATAGGGGAAGGGTAATGGAGATGGACGAAGGAGGAAGAAGGAAGTGGACTTTTGTGTTCTTAAATAAAGACGTGAACCTCTTTAAAGCAAAGTTGAAGGACAGGGCATAAAAAGTAAAACTCTAACAAGACGTTAAGGAATAACAGACTATTCCATATTCTAGGATGACTGTTAAATTGAGGGACTCATAGTAGGTGGTGGGTCATGTTGTGGGGGACTTGTATCGAATTTTATATTTCTGAGGGGCTAACGTCAAATTAGGCAAATTTTCAGGATTTATATCTGTAGGCTGTCTAAAAATCACAAAGACAAGCCACCAAAACGTAGAGATCCAAGATCCAGGCGCAAGGCTAAATGTGACAATCAAGACGCGAAAGTCCAAACCCGCGTCTCAGCATCAAGGCGCGTTGGCTCAACGCCCGCGTCTCAGCATCAAGGCGCGTTGGCTCAACGCCCGCGTCTCAGCATCAAGGCGCGTTCGCTCAACGACCGCGTCTCAGCATCAAGGCGCGTTGGCTCAACGCCCGCGTCTCAGCATCAAGGCGCGTTGGCTCAACGCTCGCGTCTCAGCAACAAGGTGCATCCACCTTGGTTGTAACCACCCCGATTATGGCGCCATCCACCGCCCATGTAGCGGGGAAGTTGGCCCTCATCGTGGAGCACTTTTAGGGGGCACGATCACCCCCTAAAAACCCTATAAATAGTCCCGTCACTATGGAATAGGGGGCGGATTTTGGAGAAAGAAAAAAGGAGAGATCATCGACAGAGAGAGAGAGCTCGACTCTTCAAGCCAGCTTGCTGCGTACAAGTTGCTCTTCGCCTACCTTCTCTTTTAGAGTTTTGGTGGACGGGGCTGAGTTACTCCTTCTACCTACCAAGGAGAAGATCCCTCGACGGTACTGACGGTCATCTGGTCAACGGAGAACAAGATTCACTCTCCATCGCCACACGAAGAACCCAGCACTAAACAAAGGGGGAATTCAAGATTCAATATTCTCCCTCCCTTGTAACCGGAAGATTAGCCTGTTGTAATTTTTCATCTGATTCAAGGAAAAGTTGCTCCAGTCCGCTCATCGGCAGTTTTCCGCGTCCAACAAGAGATGGCGACTCCGCTGGGGACTACGTTTGTCACTGACGAACAAGCCGTGGCGCAGGATGATCTCCTCCGTAGGGGGGAAAATGGTCGAGACACTTGTTGTGGAGTTCGACCAAGCGAAGTATGAAGAGTTTCTCTCTTCTGGCTCCAAGAGCCCAAAGACCCGCGTCTGTCGCAGGGTCTCGGCGGGGAATGGCCCCGAAGCCCGACCTGAAGCTCTCTTGGGCGCCGCTACTGTTGCCCACTGTGCCCAGCAAAGTTCACGCGTCAACGCCTCTCAGAAGGCCCGCGCGATCCCAAGCACAGTTGCTGTTGCGACCAACTCCGGCGCACAGAAAACCCGTGTCAACGTCTCTCAGGAGACCCGCATGGTTAAACTCCCTGATGTTCAACATCAGGATGTTGTTGGTTTCTCTCCACCTCCTCGACGCAACCGGAATGCTGAGCGTCGACAGAGGAGACGTGCGCGTCAACTGCAAGTTGGAACGTTGGTTGTCCAACTGAAGCTGGACGCGACGTACAGTCTCGCGCCTTGCCCGCGTCACGTCCAGTACGTGAAATCCGCGTTTGGCGGCCCAAGCGCGCAACTCCTCAAGTTGAGTCCTCTGAAGACCAGCTTACCAAACGCCAAAGCGAAGCTTTTGCGTCTCGTCAAACGCAGGAAGCACGCACCCAGAGACGAGGCGCCCTGCAGCCCACTCTCTCTCACGCGGCTCAGCCCGGACGCACCAGGCAGCAACGCGATACTCGCGTCTCATCTCAACAGAGACGCCAGACGCGCGTTCCACAGTCACGACGCGGAAACCGCGTCCCTGAAGTCTGCGTCCATTCTGCACAGCACATGGATGCCTCCCGTCTTCGACGTTGTGAGGCTAGTCTCTTTGATCCCTCTTCCATGGATTTGAGGGATTATCTGACAAAGAAAAGAAGTGCCCACCAGGTCACTTCATCTTGCTGCTGCCAACGGCTTATCTCCATGCTTGCGGAGTGCCGTTGCGGGTCGAGTGTGCACCAGCAGTCCTTAGTTGGACAACTGACCTCGATTCCCCCGTCAGCCAAAAGAAGGCGCTCCCATAGAAGGAGAGTCTTCTCTGACATTGAATACCCGGAGCTTACTGCGAACATGACAAGCAGGAGCAAGGGGAAACAACTTGCAGTCAGCTCAGACGAGTCCGAGTCTGACTCTGAACCGGAAGGGGTGTATCGACACACTCGCACCCGGACGGGGGCCATTCCCCCAATTGACTATAATGCCTTAGCCCGCGGCATTAGAGCGAATGATTCCCACTCCGCCGTAGTGGAATCAGGGGTTTCGAACTCTTCCGTCGAGAAGGAGACCTCTGCCTACATGACAGGCACTCCTGAGGAGACGGCAAGACGTATAGAGCAGGTCCAGAAAGCACAAATGGACATGATTATTTCTCAGTAGGCGTCGATTGACTCCCTCAAGCAGGCGATTGCGCAACTGCTGGAAGACAGGAGGAAATCTCCTCCTAGGAGGTCAAAGGGCAAAGGGAGAAAGGGAGAAAGCTCATCTTCCGAACCTTCTGAGGAGGCGTGACGATCTACTTCAAATTCGTCCAAATCTTCGTCGCACGACCCAGAAAAGGCTCATACTAAAAGAATGAGTCAACTGGAGCAACGCCTCAATGCCCTTGCCAGTCGCAAAGACCTCCAAGAAGTTGGAGTGGTCCGGCCCTATCCAGCTGAGTGGGATCTAGTCCCGTACCCTCCTAAGTTCAAGGCTCCAACCCTCCAAGCCTTCGATGGGAAGGGGTCCCCTAATCAGCACATCTACTACTTCAAATCCCAAACCGGGAATGTAGTAGATAATGACGCCATCCTGGCGCGACTATTCATCGGCACCCTGAAAGGGTTGGCCTTTGAGTGGTTCATGAAACTCCCGGAAGGTTCTATTAAGAACTGGGGCGACTTGGAGAAGCTGTTCTTAACACGCTTCTTCGAAGATGACTCGAGGTCACAATGCCCGCCCTGTTGGCTACGAGACAGCGAAAGGGAGAGTCCGTCAAATCTTTCGTGGAAAGATTTCGGAACGTGGCACTCCGGTGTCCAAGCGGTATGACCCAGGCCACCCTGGTGGAAACATGCCGCCACAACCTCCAAACCTCACTCCTTACTCAAATAGGAGTTGCTGAAAGCCGCACCTGGAAACAATTAGTCCAACAAGGTGAACAGGCTGAGGAGATTGTTGCCCGCGTCAGGGCAGAAGAAGGCAAGCCTAGGCCGGAAAGGTCGACTAGGCGAGCGCCAGACACCTCCCTCCAGACGAAGCGGAAGGATAATTTGGCAACAAAGACCAAATCTCCCGCCAAACCTTAAACAGGCAAGGCGAGTGGCTCTTCAAGCCAACCCGCGCCAACAAGCAGTATTCCTTCAAGGAGGAACATGTCGATTCGCTCTTCAAGCTACTCAACAAGAGCAATCGACTGAAGCTCCCTGAAATTAGGCGCCCGGAGGAAGTCGGCAAGACCGACAATCCCAACTACTGCATGTACCACAGGATGTTGGGACACCCTACCAAAAGCTGCTACGTCTTCAAGGACATCCTTCAGGCTTTGATTGACGCGGAGGTGCTAAAGCTCCGACCAGAGCAGAAGAAGGTCACGGCTAATGTGACGTCGGTTCTCCAGTTCGGGAGACAACCTCCAACGCCTGCGGGGGTAACTCCTATTCCAAGGGGAGAATTAAGAGTGGTCAACACAGACCCGCACCAGCAGCAGGAGAAGGGCTTGGTACCCGTCCCTACGCCTCAAGGGGAAATTATGTGGGTCCACCCCGACCTAGTGGACAACCAACAGTGGACTACTGTAACCAACAGGAAGTCCAAAGGCAAGGCAAAAGCTTCGTCCTGCCATGTGGTATGTGCTTCCTCCCGAGAAGCAGAGGATGATGTTCCCTCACTGACTGATTCAGAAGAGGAAACCATAGTCTTGGCCGCAGAGCCCAACCAACCAATGACGGGGACTCGTTCAGGACAGCCCTACTTGAAGCAGTACGGCGAAGTGGCGGCAAACCCTCCACAACCGGCTGCAGAGCCAACTAGGCCCTCCACGAAGCCACCTGTGGAGAAGCAGAAGGAGACTCGATTCTCTCGAGCCCTTCAAAGAGGCATCGCGGAAGGGTCTTCGGCACCTTACCGCTTTGATGTCCTGGCTCAGCTGGCCAATATACCGGCACGCATTACCTTGTATGAACTTCTTAGACTATCAAAGTCGACCAGGGAAGCTCTGCAAGAAGCTCTGGCAAATGCTGAGGTCTTCATGACCCAGGTGCCGAAGGAAGAAGATGTAGAGGATTGCCTCCACACCTCCCAGAATACCCCCTGCATCACCTTCACGGCAGATGATATGCAGGTCAAAGGGAAGCATGATCGACCCCTGTACTTCACAGGTTATATCGGATCATCTGAGGTGAACCGCATTCAGGTAGATCCAGGGTCCGCATTGAGCATCATGCCTCGTCGAGTCATGCAACACCTCGGCATCCCTACTCACCGTCTGAGCCCTACACAGACGACCATCTACGGGTTCAATGCCAATGGCACCCGTCCGATGGGGAAAATCAAGCTCAAGTGCCAGATTGGGAGCCTCAAGTCGGAGGTGACGTGCTACGTCATCGATGCCGACACTTCCTACAATCTGCTGCTGGGACGACCATGGATTCACCGCAACTCCATCGTTCCCTCCACTCTTCACCAAGTCATGAAATACATTGACGCGAGTGGGAAGGTGCAAACGTTGGTCGCCGAAAGGTATCCGTTTAAGGGGGTCGAAAATTATTTCACGGACTCCCTCCTATATCAGGATCCGGTGGATGAAACCCCGCAACTGGAGGTGCCAGACTCTGGTAATGAGGCTGACACTGAGACCGAGCAAGAAGAGTGCTTGTGGAAGTTGGAACCACTTGTAAAGAGCACTAATAAGCTCGATGTTGATAATACCACCGACGATGCAGGCGGCTGGTATATTAATGAGAATTTAGACTTTGAGTACTTTTCTGCGTGTGCATCCGATTCAATACCATCGGATACTAGTACCGACGTAGACGATGACATCTGGTCGGCAATGGATGCTTTGACATCATTGCATGTACCAGTAAAATCATCTTTCGGGACATACCAGGATAATGGTGATGCGCAGGAATCTATATTCATGGTTCCGACAAGACGAAAAGGCCAAAAACCAATCCTGTTTGGGCGAATGACGACTGAACCAACGCCCCGCGAAGAATCAGAAAGTGAGGAGGAATCCCCTCAGCTCAGTCATTATGAACCAAAAACGCTCAAAATGATGAAGTGCATGGGGTATGACCTAACCAACAGACCCGGGTTGAACTTCGGCAAAGGAAGAAGAACGCTATTTCGATCCTTTGTGCCGAAAGGGAAGGCCCCCGATTATTATCATCGGACGCGCAGGGGGTTGGGCTATGTATCAACTCCGGTCCCATCAGCCTCCGATTCTCAAGAATCGTCGAGCAACGATTACTCTTCAGACACATCATCTTGGGAGTCAGATGTCAGTGTCGGCAACATCTTCAAGGAACTTTCAGTGAACATGATTTCGACAAGCCACCTGGAAGATGGAAATGAAGAAATGATCCAATCTGATACAGATCCTTGGATCAAACATTTAAATGCTCTTTGGGATACCCGCTTTGAACAGCGTGAGCCACCCACAGAAGACAAGGTTGTTCAGATCAACCTAGGAGATGAGGCTAACCCTAAGCCCATCTTCATAAGTGACGGCCTGTCACCTTCAGAGAAGAAGGATCTAATATCTCTTGTACAAGAGTATATAGACGTCTTCGCCTGGAATTATGAGGACATGCCAGGACTTGATCCTCAAGTGGCCATGCACCGCCTCAACATCAATCCGGACGTAAAACCTGTCAAACAACGGCAGCGACGGTTTCGCCCAGAAATAATGGAGGCAATTCAATCAGAAGTCAGAAAACTTATTGATTCTGGCTTCATCAGAGAAGAACAGCATCCCGACTGGGTGGCCAACATCGTCCCCGTTTCCAAGAAGAACGGGAAGATCAGGATCTGCATCGACTTCCGTGATCTAAACGAGGCCTGCCCCAAGGACGAATTCCCATTGCCAATCACAGATGTCATGATTGACAATACTTGTGGATTCGAACGAATGTCCTTCATGGATGGATTCTCAGGATACAATCAAATCAAAATGTATCCTGATGACGAAAAGCATACCTCCTTCAGGACACCCCTAGGAGTGTATTGCTACACCGTCATGCCCTTCGGACTGAAGAATGCAGGGGCAACGTATCAAAGGGCCATGAATGCCATTTTCCATCAGCAAATACGTAAAACGGTGGAATGTTATGTTGATGACATCGCGGTAAAAAGCCGCGCTAAAGGCGATCACGTAGCAGACCTGAAGGTGGTCTTTGACATCATGCGGGCTCATCAATTGAAGATGAATCCCACAAAGTCCTTCCTGGGGGTAGCCAGTGGCAAATTCCTAGGATTTGTTGTGACTTCCACAGGAATCCATTTGGACCCGGAAAAGATCCGCGCTATCCAGGAGATGCAACCCCCGAAAAGCCTCAAGGAGCTCAGGGGATTACAAGGACGATTGGCGTACATCCGCAGGTTCATCTCAAACCTTTCCGGAAGATGCCAACCCTTCGCTAAGCTGATGAAGAAGGGTGTCTCATTCATTTGGGATGACGCTTGCCAACAAGCATTCGAGGAAATCAAGCAATACCTCACCCAACCACCAGTCCTTGCAGCTCCAGTATCCGGAAAGCCGTTTCTGGTGTACGTCCGAGCGATGGATCATTCTTTAGGAGCTCTACTAGCTCAGAATGACGATCAGGGACATGAGCAAGCAATCTACTATCTAAGTAGAATAATGATCGGAGCCGAACATCGGTATAACCCGATCGAGAAGGAATGTTTGGCACTGGTGTTCGCTATCCAGAAAATGCGACACTATCTGGTAGGCCAAACTATAAACGTCATATCAAAAGTCAACCCTCTGAGGTTACTTATGACTAAACCTTCATCGCTAAATGGCCGACTGGCAAAATGGGCCATATTGCTATCACAATATGAAATGCATTTTCTGCCACAAAAGGCTATTAAGGGACAAGCGGTGGCGGACTTCTTAGCTGAACACCCAGATCCGAGGGCAGTCAAACTCTACGAGGATCTCCCAGACGAAGTGGCCGAAGTCCACCTGACTCAGACATCGTTCGAAAGTCAAGTGTGGCAACTTTTCTTCGACGGTGCGTCAAGGACAAACCCCAAGGGACATGTAGTGGGGGGGTAGGAGTAGTATTGTCTCCCCACAAAATTATGTGATCCCCCGAGCTGTCTCACTAACCGAGCCTTGTTCCAATAATGTGGCGGAATACAACGCTCTTTTGATTGGGATGCAATTCGCCGATGAGATTGGCGTTAAAAATCTCGAGGCACACGGTGACTCTAAACTCATCGTCAGCCAAGTTCGCGGGGAGTACGAAGTCAGACATGAAGACTTGGTACCCTATTACAATGCAACTGTCCGCATGGCCGAGGGATTTACAAGCTTCTGCATCGACCATGTACCACGCAGGCAAGATGCGCATGCCGATGCACTCGCATCCCTGGCTGCCTCCCTAGCTCTTCCAGCTGGAGCAATGGAGAAGATATTCGTCTACAGCCACGACCTGTATTGCCCGAGAAATGCTCTCGAGGATTATCAGGAGTCAATGGGAGGTCGTCACCGCGAAGAATCACTTGAAGCATCAACCGGTCCAGAGCCTAGAGACTGGCGGTTCCCCTACATTGATTTCGTCTTGTATGGCATCCTGCCTGAGAACGCCAAAGAAGCGGCTGCCATTCGAAGGAAAGCCCCCAAATTCTATTATAATGCGATTACGCGAACATTGTATCGTCGATCGCATGACGGGATCTTACTCCGGTGTCTCTCACAAACGAAGCACAAGAAGTATTGAAAGAGGCCCACGACGGTATGTGTGGAGCCCATCAACCTGGCCCAAAGCTGGCACATCGACTCCAAAGATTGGGTTACTATTGGCCTAAGATGATTGCCGATGCCGTCACTTATGCCAAGAAATGTCACGCCTGCCAAGTGCATGGCGACTTTATCCATCAAGCGCCAGGCTATCTCCACTCTACGGCCTCTACCTGGCCATTCGAAATGTGGGGCATGGACGTGGTTGGTCCTATCAGTCCACCATCGTCAAAAGGACATCGGTTCATTTTGGCAATAACCGATTACTTCTCCAAATGGGCCGAAGCCATCCCTTTGAAGGAGGTCAAGTCGTCGAACGTGATCAAGTTCGTGAAACATCACGTTATTTACCGTTTCGGCGTACCTCGGCGAATTGTCCATGACAATGGACCCCAGTTCATCAGCCAGGCTTTCTAGAGATTCTGCGCTAAGTTCAGAATCCAGAGTGTGTCCTCAACGGCATACTATCCTGCCGCCAATGGCCTCGCAGAAGCTTTCAACAAAACTATTGGCAAGCTTCTCAAAAAGTTCGTCTCGAAAAGTCAACGAGACTGGGACGACAAGTTGGGTGAATGCTTATGGGCTTACCGCACAACCGTGCGAACCCCGACTAAGGCCACGCCGTTTTCCTTGATATACGGATGTGAAGCCGTGCTTCCCTAGAGATCCAAATTCCGTCTCTACGCGTCGCCTTGACAGCGGAGATGACGACAGAGGAGAAGCATCGACAGCGACTCCAGGAACTGGAGGCCTTAGACGACAAGCGTCTGCAAGCCCAACAGCAAATCGAGCTCTACCAGGCTCGAATCACCAGAGCCTTCAACAAGAAAGTTAAAGTGCGAACTTTCAAGAAAGGCGACCTAGTCTTAGCCGTCAGAAGACCCATGGTAATGACGCACAAGACAAAAGGAAAATTCCAACCCAAATGGGAAGGACCATTTGTAGTAGAGTCAGTCTACTCAAATGGATCATATCGCCTCATAAACTCGAATGGCGATACACTCATGATGCCCATTAACGGCAGGTTCCTGAAGAAGTACTATCCCTAGATGGTATCCTTCCGCCGATCAAGTTAAAAGTACACCTCTGATCAAAACATCCGACGCTCCGACGGCTAAGGATAGAGGAAAATGTTGGCTTTTAAGCCCAACATCAGTCTTCGACAACTCATCATGCTGAGAGGAATAGCATGGCAAGCCCAACTCAAACGGTAGTTGGTAAAGGCATATCAAACCCGTTGACAGCTAAGGATTTGCTAAAAATCCTAAGGGACATGTTCCCATTTGATCCGACGCCTCCAACGGCTAAGGATAGAGGAAAATGTTGGCTTTTAAGCCCAACATCAGTCTTCGACAACTCATCATGCTGAGGGGAATAGCATGGCTAGCCCAACTCAAACGGTAGTTGGTAAAGGCACCTCAAATCCGTTGATAGCTGAGGGTTTGCTAAAAATCTTAAGTGGACTTGGCTCCACTCTTTCCTACAAAATCCCCTACCAATTCTCATCCACAGAATGGTAGGTCTACAAAATACAACCATTACTAAGTAAACACTATACCTCTGGTAATGGAAACTTTTCAATATTCCTTGTCGAGTACAAATTTTGCTTGTCAACTCTACACGGAGTACCAAATTTTCAAATTTGCCAAGTTAACACTACACCTCTGGCACTTCAAATTTTCACTTGTCAATTCTCACCAATAGAATGACAGGTCCTCAAAATTGCTCTTATCATGAGTCAATCTTTGTCAAGTTAACATCACACCTCTGACAAATTGCTGTTAAAGTTCAACACCACACCTCTAAACAGTAATCAAGTTTCTGCCAGGTTTAATATTACACCTCTGACAGTCACTTTTCTTCAGACTTCCATATCGAAGCTGAAATGGATGATGCTAAGTTAACACCACACCTCTAGTATCCAAGTCATTGCTAAGTTCAACAATACACCTATAGCCATGACTTTCCCTCGGACTTCCTTATCCAAGCCGAGATGACCAATGCTAAGTTCAACATTACACCTCTAGCATTCCCTCATTGTCAAGTTAAACATTACACCTATGACAGTGACACTTCTGAGTTAAGTTAATATCACACCTCTGACTCACATCCTTGTCAAGTTAATATTACACTTCTGACAAGACTACTTTCAAACCGTTAAGTTAATATCACACCTCTGACGGTAACAAACTTTCCTAGATTCCCCACGAGTCTAGTCCCACTTGTTATTCTCTTCAGCAGAATAACAAGTCTATCTAAAAACATTGTTAGGTTAATACTACACCATCAACAGTGTTCCCTCAAATCCCCAGTTGAGCTCAATCAAGTTAATCCCAAACACTTGATAAAAGTTCACCCTCCCTGGGGGTACCAATTCTACTTGTCGCTTTCTCTTATAAAGTGGCAGGTCCACCAAAATTATTTCATCTCTGTCAAGTTAATATTACACCTCTGACAGTACTGTGAAAGTTCCTGAAATAGGATCTCTTCCTCCACAAAGTTTGACTTATTAAAGTTACCATCATAATTTTAACAAAGTCAGAGATTCTTTGCTCCTATAGGTCTAAGACAAAAAGTTCAAGACAAGGAAAGAGGCGAAAAGAAAAGTGTCTCTTTTATTCATTTCCAAACAGATGAAAGTGATACAAAACGCTCTTTATACAATAAGATGGAGTGTTGCAGTTAAAAACGCTCTCTTATACAATAAGATTGAGTGTACAATTAAGGAGTACAAAGAAGTCCTCTCTCTCTCTTAGAGGTTGCACTCGCTCCTCATAAGCCGCGTCTGATTCCAAGTGCGCGATGTTTTGTGGCTACAATAGAAGCTGGTTACACCACGATGCATGATGTAAACATCGAAAGCGCCCTAGCTGACTAAGCTAAGAGCAGTGGTGTTCTTGAGGTCTGGTGGCAACAGAAAGTCCTGCAACCCTTCGTTCAGGAGCGTCCCTTTCCCTAGCAGGCCATCCAACGGACATAGACTGTCCTTGATGTCACTTCTGGGGTGGGAGAGGAAGAGGATCTTGTCCGCCACCGCAACCGCCGGAACCCTCATCGCGTCATGCATAGCCTGACCATCTCTTGCCAGCAGGCATGAATGGCGAAGCAGATCAGAAGAGACCTTGGCGAGGGTTGGGTCCTCGTCAGAGATGTAATATACTCTCTTATAGGTGACGAGGACCATAATATACTCTCTTATAGGTGAACATCGAACAAGTTCGCCGGCCAAAGCATCCTTCCAGGGGCCCAACAAACCAGCAAGTCTACCTGCAAGGAATGAAACAAAAGGAATCAGAACAATCTGCAACTTAGCATGCTTCAACAGAGAAAAACTAAGTCACAAATGCAGACTGCAGACGCGGGAATGATCCACGCAGTCAGCCAAGCAGACGCGGGAATGATCCACGCAGTCAGCCAAACAGACGCGGGAATGACCCGCGCGGTGAGCCAAACTGCTGCGTCAGCAGAGACAAACGCGAATCAAAACGCGGTCTCATCCACGCCCAAGTCGAAAGCACAGACGCCTAAAAGGCACAGACGCCGAATGTTGCCATCTCCTTGTTAAGTGAACAAGAGTTGCAAGACTCGGGTCTGAAACCTTTTTGGAATTCGTCCAAGGCAGTGGCTATAAAACGCGCTAAGGCAATAGCCATAAAACGCGTCAAGACAGCGGCTTTGAAACGCAAGCTTTGTGAAAAAAAAGCCAGCGCCAAGTGCCAAAGACCCTGCACTCGCGTCCAGAGAAGTTTAAATCTGTGGCGCAAATTCCAGAAGGAATGCACCAACACAGACTTCGTGAGGGGGTCCAGATAATGGTGATGCCAAGGTGCAGGCGTGGTAGATTAAAATATCATGGCTAATTGGGACGGCGTACCAACAGAGGCCTCTACCAAGAGTCGGGCTCTCTGCATCCAAACGCGGACGTGCAAGATGATCAGAGAGACACTCTGCCCCGAAGAGACCAAACAGGAGCATACAAGCCCTAGGTCATCTTCATCCACAGAGCCATCCTCATCCATGGAGACAATACTCTGAAGAAGATGAAGGTTCTCAGAGCGCTCGCTCTCAAAAAGAAAACAGTCCAAAGATTGGATTGAAGGAAGAGGGTTAGCCCTATTTATAGGCAGACCCTAATAACTGCTATTAATGGTGCATCAAACAGAACCGTCGCGCACGACTGTCAAAGCCCAATGGAGGACTGACGCGTGGAGCGTCGCTTTGGGAATCGTCGCAGACACCGGTTTCCAACCGCCAGCGCCGGTTTTGCATTAAAGAGCGTTAAAACGCCCAAGTCAAATAAAAAATTGACGCGTGGACAACCGCCTTGGAAAACAACGGAGGACCCGGTTTCCCAAACGTCGGTGAAGACTTGACGTCCAATCGTCAGTGAAGACTTGACGGTCAAAGATCTCACAAAATCTTTAAGTCAGGCTGCATCAAACGCAGACAGCAAAGTCGCGTTCTGGCTGCATTAAACGCAGATGGGAAAGCCGCGTCTAAGAATCCGCGTCACCGTTCTCAAATTAAAGGCATTTACCTTGGAGACCTTGGAGAACAACATTCTGCGCAGAGGAGGAGCTGCCCCTCCGGGCCTCGGCGACGGTCGCCTTTGAAGAAGCAATCGGCTTGGTCTTGGGAGCCATGGCCAATTCGATCCAAGGTTCAAACAGATGAACTGAAGAGGAAGTTCTCTTTCTTAATCTTATCAGCAAGTGCGTTCGGAGAAGAAGAGGAATCTTCCCAATTGTGGCCTTTTATAGGCACAAGGATTCGCGAAGATACGCGGCGTATGGCCCGATGAATTCTGCGGCGAATCTCCGTTCGACGCGTGGAACAAAATCACTTTAACGCACAGAGAAGATCATGCGCCACGACTCAGCAGTGAATCGTCGCTCGACACGTGGCACGGATCATTTAATGCGCCAGGAAATCCGCGCGCCAAAAGGCGAAATCCCGTCGGTTCCCCAGGCCAACTGGCAGAGCAATCATGACGTAGCACAGACTCGCACCCGACGGCCATGTCTCTTCGATGGCTATGCCCGTCAGCATCGCCATAAATGCGCCCAGACAATCGCGTCTATATTCAAAAGATGCGTCTCTCCGAAGTTCGCGTCTTCAGCTGAACATCGCGTCTGCCTCATGAAGATCAGTCGCGTCTCCATTGCCAAAGGACGCACTTTACAGAAATCGCGCCTTTACAGCAGTACCATCTCTGTTTTTTTGAAAAAGAACCTGCGTTCGGCCTCCTGCTTCTGCAAAATCAGTTCAACAGTACACTGACGCAAGCAGACGACCAACCACTCCTGGCCTAAAGCGCGCCAGTGACAGACTAAAAGCAATCGGGGAGGTTTAGACTGTGCATCTAGACACTCAACATGATCAACTCTGGGGGCTTCAAAGAGTTCAACAGAACACTCACGAAGACCAACTCCAGATAAGATTAAACCGGAGCATCAACAGTCTAGTCATGAAGGCGAACTCAGTTAGAGTCCAAAGTATTTCGAAATCCGTCCCAGTTAACTGCGGAATATCGAAACTTTGGAGGGGGTTCTGTAGGCTGTCTAAAAATCACAAAGACAAGCCACCAAAACGTAGAGATCCAAGATCCAGGCGCAAGGCTAAATGTGACAATCAAGACGCGAAAGTCCAAACCCGCGTCTCAGCATCAAGGCGCGTTGGCTCAACGCCCGCGTCTCAGCATCAAGGCGCGTTGGCTCAACGCCCGCGTCTCAGCATCAAGGCGCGTTGGCTCAACGCCCGCGTCTCAGCATCAAGGCGCGTTGGCTCAACGCCCGCGTCTCAGCAACAAGGTGCATCCACCTTGGTTGTAACCACCCCGATTATGGCGCCATCCACCGCCCATGTAGCGGGGAAGTTGGCCCTCATCGTGGAGCACTTTTAGGGGGCACGATCACCCCCTAAAAACCCTATAAATAGTCCGTCACTATGGAATAGGGGGCGGATTTTGGAGAAAGAAAAAAGGAGAGATCATCGACAGAGAGAGAGAGCTCGACTCTTCAAGCCAGCTTGCTGCGTACAAGTTGCTCTTCGCCTACCTTCTCTTTTAGAGTTTTGGTGGACGGGGCTGAGTTACTCCTTCTACTACCAAGGAGAAGATCCCTCGACGGTACTGACGGTCATCTGGTCAACGGAGAACAAGATTCACTCTCCACCGCCACACGAAGAACCCAGCACTAAACAAAGGGGGAATTCAAGATTCAATATTCTCCCTCCCTTGTAACCGGAAGATTAGCCTGTTGTAATTTTTCATCTGATTCAAGGAAAAGTTGCTCCAGTCCGCTCTCGGCAGTTTTCCGCGTCCAACAATATCCAAAAAAGACCTAAGTTATATCTGCAAAATTGATGCTTCTTGAGATTATTCTTGTAAAAAAAAAATGCTACTTGGGATTCGATTTGCACCATACCAGCCAGCTTTTCTTGGAAGCAGTGTTGGAAGGAGTGTTAAGATATATCAACAAATTGTTGCTTCTTGACATTAGTCTACTAAATTTAATACTTCTCGGGATTTATATCATAATTGACCTTCTGTATTTGGAACTAGAGAATGAAAAAGCTCCATTCTTGCAGAATTATGCTGCTGGAAACCCGGCTATGGTCTTGTACATCAAGAATTTGGCAAAAGATGTGGTTTCTGATGATTTCTACTTCATATTGGTATGATGTCTGACATCAAGTAAACCAGATGATCTGATTTTTTTTTTCCTTTTTTTCTCCTTTTTGTGAATAATCAAGCACGGTAAATGTGTCATAGGATTTTAATCTAGGTTTAAATCCTCTGGGTCATGGTTCTTTCACAGGTTCGCTGTTTGAAAGTGTAGAGGCTGTTAAATCTGGTCTGAATATCAAATTAATGCAGGTAACATATCTTCTTACTTTATTGATTAACTTTCATTTGCAGACCATGTTATCAAGTTGGATCATTCTGTAATATGTTGTTCTTAAGATGCTATATTGCTATATGATGGGAGATTTCACTCTCACTGTTAAAATACCGCAAGTGCATGGTCATTCGATTGTAGCACTTGAGGGCCGATCCACATGGACATGTGGTTCTTATGTTTTCAACACTTTTAGGCGAATGATCAAAAGTTTTGAGAGTTTGAAGTTTGCACCAAATTGAGTGTCAATCTAAGGAATCAAACACTTAGGTTGAATCACCTAAACTAGCTTTATGTGGTCTATCTCGATCTCTCCTACAAATTTGTTTGACTAATCAACTCACTATTTCAAAGAGACACTATATCTAGAAAGTTCGATCTAAGCATAGGTCATTATTTTTCATTAAATAATCTGTCAAAGAGAGAGGACAATGAACTAATTAAATTAAAAGTAGAAAAAACAGTAAAACCCCAAGCACGGATCATTAACTTCAAATACATGACATGTCAAATATCTATTCGTTTTAGAAATTAATATCCTAGATCTAGCTCAATTGATGAGTGTGTGAAACCCTCGACAAGAGATCTACACATGACCACAAGAAAATCTAGCCTAGGTTCATCACCCTAAATGCAAGAGGGAATCTATCTACTCATGATAAAACTACAAACAATAATAAACATGGTGGAGTGTAGATCAAAGTAAAAGATAACCATCATAAACTAATCTCAAAATGATCCACACAATGAAATTAACAAGAAAAAGTAAAATCTTATTAAATTGAACAAAGAGTGCTTACATAAATTAAGAGTGCAACATGAAGCAAAGAAAGAACAACAACCCAAATAATCGCATGCAACCGCCTCTCTTCTCGCGCGCATTTTGAGGCCGAGCCGCAATCACAGAGCACTTATTCAGCTTCTTCTTGGCAAGAGAAGGCCAAATACCCCCAAAGATCACAGCTTTAGGAGTTCACGAGGAGGTTCAAGTGAGCAAGAATCTCTGCTGCTGGAACTTTGCAGAAGAGAGCAAGCAAAGTATTGAACTGTAGAGTGAAAGCAAAAAAGGAATCCCCAAAAGTACCTAAAAACTAAACCTAAAAAAACCAAAATCCTAAAAAAAACTCTCAAGTAAAAAGACGGCAACCCCCCATTGTTGTTTTTGTTTTTTCTCTTCATATAATAATAATATTTGCACAATCCCTAAACTTTTTATATATACATTTCAGCACCAGTTAAGAAACATAAGCAAAAGTTTTTTGACTGTTTTGAGTAGCAGAACTGCCGTATTAACAAAAGTCTTCAACATGAAAGTTGTATATCTCTGAATCCTCTTTCCATAGACACTTGAATGACCTCTTTTGGTGTTCTGTAGAAAAAGTTATGATAAAAATACCATAACGCGTTCGGAAAGTGGTAATTTTCATTGTTGAACTTTTTGTGCAAAAACCAGTTATACTACTCACTTCTCCTCGAAAGTTGTCTGCACATCCACTAAAAATACTCGAATAACATTATTTATTTACAAATGATAGATAAATAAGAGCATAAAAATGTGATAAAATTTGCACTTAACACGTGCAACTAGCATTAAACCCCTAGGTTACCCTAAGAGTATGAGTGTTGTCTCGTGAGAGTTTGCAGTGAATATACCCACAAAATTCAAGAAGAAAGGAGATTAAGAAATACACAAAAATAAAATAAGGATAACTGAATATCAAGAAAAGAAAAAATATTTTTATCCACTCAAGTTAACTAGTCAGTAAGGTCTTAAGTCTCCACGAGTTTCATTTGCTAGATCAATCTCAATTTAAGAAGTCAAATTGTCTATAGAATAAAGGTTCAAATCCTAAACTTTACGCCATTTATCCTGAGTCTCAAATTCTATGCACCCTGTGATCATGATGTAGTTCTTAAGGTTGGGAATATTTTACTCCAACTTTCATACTTCTTTCGTAGTAATTTTTTCCTTTTTTCTTTAAAAAAATCTTTTAACTTTATTTGAGTAAATTCCAAGGCTTTTTGAGGCTAAGACACCTAGCTAATTGATAATCAAAATAGTTAAGTTTTTACGGTGTCTTGTCCTAATAGGCTTTCCGAGCTACCCATGTAGCGAGCTTTGGGTTAATGCTCTCAAGCCAGATGACCTTTTGGCATCAAGTGTAGAGCATTTCTACGAACTTAATTGCTTGAGCAACTGAGATCACAAAACAAGACTTAATTAATTAATTTTTTCTTTTTTCTTTATTTTTTACCATTTTTTCAAAGTATTACAGTTGTAATTAACATCCCAAGCTTATGAACTAACAGTGTAAGTACTGTTGGGCACATAATTGCTTAAACTAAGTTTAGATGGTTTCTCAAGTTTTAAATTCTACTCTTTATTTTAAGATCTTACGATTCTCATCTCGATTTCACTTTTAAAATCTACTCACAGATACTAATTCACTTACAGACTAGCTAACTATTTGTAGAAATAAAAAAATCTAAAAAATTCCTAAAAAGAAAAGAAGACAAAATAAACTTAAGACTCCTAATTTTTTAAATTTTTCAAGAAAAGGATTTCTAAAAGAAAAAAATGACTCTAAAAACAAAATAAAAGACTCCTAAAAACAAACATGAATCTCTCCCACACCTAAATTGTGCCAAGTCATCATGCATACGCATAAATATAGCAACAATACACACATGAATGCGGGCAAGTGATCATGATAATCAAACGAATCAAGCATATTAGATGAACAATGTGAATATAATGAAATATTAGAACCAGAAAGAACTTACAGTGCACTGAAAAATCCCTCTGCAGAGGTGACCAAAATACCATTCCATACATGTGCGTATGAATGCATCCTAATTTATCTTGTGTCACTTACAATGAACTTGACACATAGGTAAGAAAAAAGATATATAAAAGACTCATTAAATAAAAAGACTATTCTGACTCAACTGACTAAAATAAGAATACAAGACTCGTGGATTCAAAGAAAAATAAAAATAAGTATACAAATGTGCAATATCACATCTTCTCCCACACCGAGATCAAACTAGGTCAGTTCTCCCCTTGATCGTTTTCACTTTCCCAATGGGTTTTTTCAAGGGCCAAAGTGGAGAGCTCAACTTTTTTTTTATTCTTGCCTTCTTTTTACTATGTCCTTTCTCATCCTCAATTTCCTCCTGTGTTTCTTTCAATTTCTCCAACCAAAAGGTTTCTTATTACACCAACCAACACCGATATTCTGTTATCACTCTTAAAATCATCTTCAATATGATCATCAACCAATTTGATCTCATCCTTAATTGTTTCCCCAAAACTTTTAGCATTCAAAATTTTCTCCAAAAGTTTATCATTTAATTATTTGTTAAATGTGAAGATGCTCATGTCAAGTGGTTTTTTTCCCAACGGGCTTTAGGTATGCGCTCAATTCTCTCAACATGGTTAGATCAATCCTTATGCTTTTCAACAACATCTTTTCACAAAATTCATTAAATTCTTCCTCAAATTGTTTATGAAGAAGCAACAATTCATCCTCAACGCATTCGTCCTCACAAACAATATCAGTGTGCTCCAAGGAAGGTGTATGTGTGACCAAATTATTCTTAAATAATTCATCCAGACACAGTGTCATCATCTAAATCACACACTCCATATACTTGTACATCTTCCTCAACCTGCTTCTCATCTTTAAACTCTTCAACTGATCAAGTAAAGTGATGAAATGGACTCGAATGACATCTTGAAGGAAGGATTAGACATGTCAACATGATCATCGATTTGCTCTTCGGATCTCACATTTCGAAGCTCGTTCTCTTGATAGCAACTGGAGAAATCATTCTCTTGCTCATTAGCTAACTCACTTGCCTGCATATCTAGGCAGGCCAAAAGTTGAGTATTGTCATTGAGCACTTGCTTTGAAAATTGCATAAAAGCTTTAAAAGTTTTTTCTAACGTGCCTTCCTTATCCATATGCACATTATCACATCCCCGAGGTAGAGGTGATGGATCAGTGAAAGACAAATTGGATTGGGAAGTCAATATTGGCTTGTTGGCATTGCCATTGAGCACTTATTTTAAAACTTGCATAAAAGCTTCAAAATTTTTCTTTAGTGTTGTTTGAGTGTCCTCATTATTGCTATTGAACTCAAATGATGGATCAATGGCGGACCAATTGGATTGAGAATTTGTATGTGATTGATCCCATGAGAAATCCGAATAATTCCAACACCGAATTAAAATTTGATGGATAAGATTTCTCGTAGGTCCTTAAAAAACAGAGTTGAATTGATTTTGACCTGGTCCTAACGAATACCCTATCACAGGACACTAATCAGAAAAATGATTTAGATTTGACAATTTGGCAACTCATTTGATGATATGAGGAGAATAAGGAGTTCGTAGGATGGATGTAATCATTAAAGCTCGTAGGTGAGGTTGGTGAATGGAAAGGAAGGTATGACCTATAATATGAATCATGAAGAAATGAATTTGATAGGCCATGATGAGAATGGGTAGAAAGAGAGGGAATTTTTATTTTTGTTTTATTTTTTTGATATATATAGTTTTTGATTTTTTTTATTTTTAAACGATAAAAGTGTCAAAACTAAAGATAGAACACTGTTCTCCGGCAACGACACCAAAAACTTGATGGGAGATTTTGCTCTTACTGTTAAAATACCGCAAGTGCACGGTCGTTTGATTGTAACACTTGAGGGTCGATTAAAGGGACATGTGGCTTTTATAGTTTCAACACTTTTAGGCGAATTAGTGAAAAGTTTGAGAATTTGAAGTTTGCTCCAACTGAGTGTCAATTTAAGGAATCAAACACCTAGGGTTGAATCCCTTAAACTAGCTTCATGTGGTTATCTCGGTGTCTTTCTATAAATCTGTTTGACTCATCAGTCACTATTTCTAAGAGGCACTAATTCTAGAAAGTCCGATCTGAGCACATGCCATTATTCTTCATTAAATAATCCGTCAAAGAGACAGTAAAGTTAAACTAATTAAATTAAAGGCAGAAAAATGATAAAACCCAAGCACGGATCATTAATTTCAAATACATGACATGTCAAATATCTATTCGTTCTAGAAATTAACATTCTAATAGATCTAGCTCAATTGATGAGTGTGTGAAAGCCTCGACAAGAGATCTACACATGACCATAAGAAAATATAGCCTAGGTTCACCACCCTAGATTGAAGAGGGAATCTAGCTACTCATGATAAAACTATAAACAATAATAAACATGGTGGAGCATAGATTAAAGTAAAAGATAACCATCATAAACTAATCTCAAAATGATCTACACAATGAAGTAAACAAGAAAAAGTAAAACCTTATTAAATTGAACAAAGAGTGCTTACATAAAGTAAGAGTGCAATATGGAGCAAAAAAATAACAGCATCCCAAATACTCACACGCAACCGCCTCTCTTCTCGCGTGCATTTCGAGGCTGTAGCTGCAATCACATAGCACTGATCAGCTTCTTCTTGGCAAGAGAAGGCCAAATACCCCCAAAGATCACAAAACTTTAGGAGTTCACGAGGAGATTCAAGTGAGCAGGAATCTGTGCTGCTGGAACTTTGCAAAGAGAGCAAAGAATTGAACTGTAGAGAGATAGTAGAAAGGAATCCCCAAAACACCTAAAAACTAAACCAAAAAAACCAAAACCCTAAAAAAAACTCTCAAGTAAAAAGGACGGCAGCCCCACTGCTGTTTTTTGTTTTTTCTTTATATAATATAATATTTACACAAAACCCCCTGAACTTTTTATATTTATATTTCAGTACCAGTTCAGAATCGGAAGCAAAACTTTTTCGACTGTTTTGAGTAGCAGAACGTCTGAATTAGGAGAAGTCTTCAACATGAAAGTTGTACATCTCTGAATCCTTTTCTATAGGCACTTGATGGACCTCTTTGGTGTTCTGTAGGAAAAGTTATGATTAAAAACACCACAACACGTTCGGAAAGTGGCAAGCTTCATTGTTGAACTTTTTATGTGAAAACCTGTCATTCTACTCGCTTCTCCTCCTTCTCGAAAATTGTTACACATTCACTAAAAACACTCGAGTAACATTATTTATTTACAAATGATAGATAAATAGGAGCATAAAAAATGTGGTAAAATGTGCTAATCACTACTTTTTTGCCATTCTTTTCTTTGTTTTCAATTTCTCCATTAAGGTAGGATCACACTGATCAAATTTCCTCCATGATATTTGAAGTGTTATCTTGAGATGAAATGATACGAGGCTAGAGCCTGGTGTGAAGGAATGCATATGGCTTTCATGTCAAAAACCAACTCGTGTAGAAGCCACCATTCATATCATTGATTATTCTTTGAATCTCTGGATACCCATTGCTGTAGACAATCAACCTATAGGGACGGTAAGATGAAGATGAAAA